>APFE030977536.1:247527-291967 GCA_000404065.3 Pinus taeda | reverse complement strand
CAAACATATGGTCAAACTGAAGCCGTCAACAAATGTCTAGAAACCTACCTTAGGTGTTTTACTTCAGAAAAACAACACATTTGGGTATAGTGGCTACCTCTGGTAGAATGGTGGTATAACACCAACTATCATGCCACCACCAAAATGACTCCCTATGAAGTAGTATATGGTCAACTCCTGCCTTCACCTACTTCATATCTCTAGGGATGCTCAAAAGTCCAAGCAGTGGATCAGCTCCTACAACACCGTGCAACTATGCTCGCCCATCTTCGAGAGAATCTTCATTAAGCTCAGAACCGCATGAAGCAACAGGTAGACCAGCAGTGCTCAGAGCACCAATTTCAAGAAGGGGATCAGGTCTTTTTATGGCTCCAATCATATAAGCAAACATCACTCAAAGACAAGGGATTTCAGAAACTCTCTCCCAAATTCTACGGACCATATCAAGTACTTCAACGCATTGGAGAAGTGGCCTACAAGTTGACTTTGCCACCTACTGCAAAAATCCACCCAGTTTTTCATGTTTCATGCCTCAAGAAAGTGATTGGGAACAATTGCAGAATTCATACTAGTCTACCGGAATTGGACGAAGAAGGATCCATCTGGCTTCAACCGGAACTAGTCCTCGACACACGAGTCAAGCAACTGCGCGGCCGCATGATTAAGGAAGTCCTAGTCAAATGGAAAGACACCTCTCCAGAAGATGCAACTTGGGAGCCAACCACTATTCTGCAGCAGTTTCCGCATCTTCAGCCTTGAGGAAAAGGTTAGTCTTAAGGGGGTGGGCATGTTAGGGTCCCACCCTAACCCCCTTATCTATGTAATGGGACCACGTCATAGTCAAGATCAATAAAGCCCATATTAATAATTGTAAGTGGTTAATCCGCAATTAATAATGGAACCACAGTTAGTTGCAAATGGGCGGTAGTATTAGATAGATGGTATTAATAATACACGGTATTGGCCCGTGGTATTGCACGCAGGAGTCATATATAAAGGATAGAAACTCCCTGCGAGGAGCATCGTGTCTTATTTTGTAATCGAGCTCTACTCTATTGGAGGTTGCCCCCTCAAAGAGGCAAGTGAACATTACTCTCTGAATAATAAATTCATTGCTATTCTGTGTTCTGGGAATCTTTTCTTCGCATATTCTATATTTTGGGTCTCTTTTCTTCGCATATTCTGTATTTGGGTATCATTTGCAGGTTAAGAGCATAACAGTGTCCATGTGTCTTGCCACATCATTTGTGGATGTAATGATGTAATTATCAAAAGGAAAGGACAAAATGTAATAAGAGTCATATGTGGAATATTAAAAGTCAAATAGTCATATATGGACAAAAGAGTCTTTAGGAAAAGTCCAAAAGTCATATAAGTCCAAATGTCACATTAGAAGTCCAAAATTCATAAGGGTAGCTCAAGATTCATAAGGGGTATGAAAGGTTATACCTCTTGTTATAAATACACCCTCATAACTCAAGAAAGTGCCTCTTGGAGGCTTAGCATTTGGAGAGATAGCCTTGGATTCTATAGCTTAGCATAGGAGAGAACGTCATTCTTTGGAGAAGTAAGAACTGCTTTAATGTTCCACTATTAGAGCTAGTGGCTCGCCATTGTAACTGTGTACTTGGATCTTTCATCTAATAATCAGAAGCTCGATGAGCCAACACATTTTCTTGCATGTATCAGAATGTATTAATAATATTCTTTATATGTTTGTGGTATGTGTTTTGTTCACATGTACTAAGGAAATTGAACTATTTATGTGGCTTTGGTACTTACCTTGTTGAATGTGTGTTGTATTTACTTTAATGATCGTTGTGTCTATGTGAACTACTTTTCTATATAAGTAATGAATCTTTTAATGCCCTCATGTCTCTCTCTTAGGATAGTACTATTACTTCCTTCCAGAGACTCACTCCTCTCTCTCCCTTCGTGAAAGTCTCCTTTTACAGATTGCAATTGTTGTTTCACAGTTTAACTTACTTGTTGAATTCAAAGGATATGTGTGTAATCTCTTATGTTATTTATTGCATCCAAGGAAAACCTTAGAGTTATGGTACTCGGTTTGATAATTTGAATGGGATCCTACTCCAAATAGTATGAGATCTAATTGGCACTTCACATTGTGGAGACCCCCTTCATTGACAAATTTCCAACACTGTCAACACTTCCGAAGAAAGAATTAAGAAATTAAAGGCTTGTTGGAAGAGAGAGAAATAAGACATTCTGATAGTTAATTTCCAAGTGTGACAATACTAATACAAGATGAAGTGATCTATTTTTTAATTTTATCTTGGTATAAAATGAATTGAAGGGCCCCCTATTTAATCATGGATGCAATGTTTTTGAACTGAGATAAAATGCAAGAGCATGTGGATGTACTAAGGATCACATGGGGGAATGAATTCAACAAAATTTTCAATTTCCATAAAGAAAAAACTGAAAAGTGTTTAATTAATGTTGTCAAACGGAATTAAAAGTTTGATTCCTTGGCAGTAGCTACATCCCTTTTTGATCCATATGTTCATATCTCTTAGAATTATTTTCATGTTGAAAGAATATATCACCTATTGGTACCTAATAATGGATGTTATTGAAAAGTGCTTGAGATTGATCAACATATAAAGAAATTCATTTTTGACATAGAAGAATTATTTCCATATTATAATGATCCACAAGAAGATGAGGATAGAAAGTATTCATACCTAAACAAGAATGTAGAGAAGTTGTCTCTCCCAAAAGGATATGTCAATATAGAATATTTATTTATAAGAAATGATCAATTACAAAATGAGAACCTAAAAGAAGAATATTCTTTAAGGAAAGTTTTGAAAACTTAAAAAAATAATATTGGTACATCAAAAAATCCCAAATATCTAATTTTGGGAACCAATTATGCTCAAGAAGAAATTCATCAATAGCTTTATTTATTTAAATAGTTTCAAGATGTCTTAGCATGTACTTACTATGACCTAAAATAATATGATGGGATCATTTTTTAGCATACCATACCACTTAAATAATATGAAAAACCTTATCAAGAGAAGACTAAAATCTTAAATCCCAAACTAAAGCCACTAGTCAAGCTTGATATCAAAAGATGACGGATGGTATTATCTTCTTGGTAAGATATCTAAGTGGATTTATAATATAGTGATAGTAATGAAGAAGAATGGAGAGATATATATTTGTGTTTATTTTTGAGATCTTAATAAAGTGTCTCTGAAAGATAATTATCCACTATCAAATATGGAATTCCTCCTCCAACAAGTTATTGGCTCTACTTTAATGTTTATGCTCAATGGTTTCTCTAGAGATAATCAAGTTTCCATTTCCAAAGACAATACATATGAGAATTCGCCTGTAACGCATGGGGAGTGTCTCCATATGCAAGGATGCCCTTTGGGCTGATAAATTTCAGAGATACATTTCAAAGTTGCATGGATTTTGCATTTAAAATAATGATAGGTAAGTTCATGGAAAACTACCAAGTTGATATTTACTATTTACTAAAATTGAGTGAACATCATATCAATCATTTGAGACAAGAGTTTTGGAATTATAGGTTATACATCATATCTCTCAATCTAACGAAATATTTGTTCTCAATATCAGAAGGAAATATTTTAGGCTACATTGTAAGCAAAGAAGGAATTTATATTGATACAAAGAGAATTGAAGCTATAAATGATTTGCAATCTTCAAATTTTCATAACGAAGTGAAATAATTATATGGAAATATAAATTTTGTTTGAATATTTATACCACATTATGCCTCAATGATTAATTCAATTAAAATATTGTTAAAGAAGAATGAGGTTTCTAAATTGACTCCAAAATCACAGTTTGATTTCATGAACAATAAACAAGCAATTATAACATCCCTAGTGCTAGAAAATCTTGATTTTGAATGATATTTCATACTCTATGCCATTGATTCAAAATAAAGTATTGACTCCATTAATACTCAAAAGAATATGAAAGGAGAGGAATTGCCTATTTCATTCATGAGAAAAATAATAAATGATTATGAATTGAAATATGCATATCTAGAAAAGCAAGCCTATGCCTTCTTAAAACAAATTTCTCACTTTATAAGTTATATCATCTCAACCATGTTATTTCTGATATACCAAATCCTCTTATTAATCCTACTCTTAACAAACAACTTAGATATGGAATATGGAAAATTTGGTTGGAAAAGTTACAAGAGTATGATATTGAAATAAAATCCATAAAAGTAGTAAAGGGACAAGTAATGTGTAAGTTAATCATGGGTATTCAGCTCATAATTATCATTTTGATAGATACCAAAGAAGATCCTACCATTGCAATATGTGATTGGTATTTTTTATTTAAAATATAGGAAATTCCTAGTTAGGATGACTTCAAAAGAAATAAGGGCATTGAAAATGGAAAGCAATAACTATGCTTTAATTTCTGGAAAGAAACTTAGATGGTATGTTGTTAATATTTTTAATCGCCAATAATATCAATAATTCCTTCATGAATAAAATGAAGAATTTTGTGGCGAACACTTTTCTCCCCTGGCAATTTCTTACAAGGTTATGAGAGTTGGTTATTATTGGTTGACATTGTTAAAATTATGCAATTGCAGTCAAATTCCACTTTGGGTAGCTCATATGATGAATATAATAATTTATATGGATTCCTATTTTTGAGAGGACCAAAATCGACCTAAATATCACCTAATTTGGACAAGCAGAAGTTGATTTTTGAATTTATTACTTTATTCATGTATATTGGATTAGGTCTGCCATAAGCACATGTTCAATTAGACAGGTCCGCCTCAACATCAAGTGGACCCTCATGAAAACCGATAAGTAGAAGATACCTCAAGCTCATTTGGACACATTGATCAAGCCATCTTATCTTCTCTTATTGTCTTCATTCACATAGGTTTAACGAAGGAAAGCTAACACAAAGGGTCCAAAACTACAGGGTCAAAGCTCACATGTGTCTAGGGTTTTGGGTCTCGGATGCTAGCTTGTAACTAATGTTTTTCATCCCTAGACGCTAGCATAGTATGGTCTATAGAGTTTCTTCAAATTCTTAGATGCTGGCACAGACTGTCTAATGGAGCATCTGGGAGGTTAGGGTTTCCACAGTTCAGTTTGGATCTGGACACACGCACATAATGGTCTATGGAGCATCCAGGATGTCATAGAGGCCACCATAGTAACCTAAAGGGAGCATCCAAGGTTTGAAGCAAATCTCGGTGAGTTTGCTTCCCGGACGCCCACACGCAGGTTTCTTGGGAGTGTTCAGGTCTATCCCAGACGCACTCATCAAGTTCTACAAAGAGTGTCCAGATATGTCTTAGACGCTCGAACATAGTATCTATGCATGTGTTTGTGATCTAAATATGAGTTATTAGTATGCCGCATTGTTCATCACAGTGACAACAGTTGACTGCAGTTAGTGACAACACATTACAGTCCTCAGAATCAGGGTTTTGATTATAAGCATGATTATATTCATCTCATGGATATCATAGTTGTTTTGTTGCATATATAAAGTTATGGATCATTGCACTCTGTTTTTTGAATCATTTGATGATGATCTAATAAGAAGAAGATTTACAAGGGTTTTCCCCATAGTGGGTTTTGCCCTGGTCTCAGACCAATCCTAGTGTCTCTACATGTGTGCATGTTTTCTTCTATTGTTCTGTTATGTTTCATTGCATTGATGATGATGATATTGTTCTTTCTACATGGTTTCATATGCTCATGAATAATAATGTAAATTTGAATAATGTTATAATGTTATGGGGTGAACCTAATGTGTTAATGAAGAAATGCAATTATCAAAGAAAAGAACTATGTAGCCCTATAAAAAATTAGCATACATTATTTAGATGCTTATATGATAATGGAAAAATGTGTTACTTGCTAGAAATTCTCAAGAAATACGAAGAAAATATGTATTCCTTTGAAACCCATCTTATCATAAATCCCCTTCTCAAAATGGAGTTTATATGTCATTAAACTGACAAATATAAAGTTTGGAAAAGGTCATTCATATATTTTGACTTCTACATACTATTTCACTAAATGGATCAAAGCAGTAGCATTAAAAAATGTTCATTCAAAAAAGTTGATACAATTTTTGAAAAAAGAGTATATTTTATTGATTTCTAATTCCATAGAGATTCATAATGGATAATGGTTCTATTTTTATTAGATAAAAATTAATAAGGTTTTATGGAGACTATGGTATATTGGTGGGAAAATCATCAAATTATTACCCACAAGGAAATGGCTTAGCTAAATCCACTAATAAATCAATGTATCAAATTTTAAAGAAGATAATTTCTTCAAATCAGGGAAACAATAATAATAATTGGCATAAGAAATTATTTGATGCTCTATGGGTGACAATAATTACTCCAAATAAAAGCATAAGGAAATATGCTTACATACTAGTGTATGGAAAGGATGTTAGATTTTTAAAAACCCAATGTTTTATCAATTACTACAGGGATTGAAGATGAAGAAGATGTTAGTTCGTTCAAGATATTATAATATTGAATCCTTCAATTAGAAGAAAAATGCATGTGAGCACCTAAAATTTTCCTAAAGAGACAAAAAGTAGTTAAGAGATACTTTGACAAAAGTTCTACCTTAAAGGATTTTCATAAATACCAATTAAAACTACTATGCAACAAGCCAAAGGAAAATCCATCCCTTCATACGTAGTTTGAAGATCTTTGGATTATACCATATTATATAGAAAAATATATATAGATTTAATTCTTATCTCCTCAAAGATATGAATGGTGTTTTTCAATTTTTTCTCGTAAATGGGTGCCATTTCAAAGACTTATTTTTATAAAGTCCATTATCCCCCCTTGTATATTCTTCTCTTCTTCTTTCTCTACATATTTTCTCTCTCACTATTTAAATCCATATTTTTCATCCCTTTCCTTATTAACTCCATGTTCCCATCGAATAATATTTTTTGGATGCTCAACAATAAACATGAGGTTACTGTCCCACAACTAACAACAGATATTGAACAACTTTTTTTGACCAATTCTATCTTATTTTTCTTACTTTATATAATATCACAAACCTTTTATTTTGTAATACATTGTCAATGGCTTTATATGTCTTCTACATAGTGTACGGTATCTTTTACTATAATGTTTTTGAAGTCCTTTCAAGGTCAAGACATTCCAACTTTGATGTTGGCCCTATGCAATTATAGTACCCTTTACTCTAGAGATACAAATCCCATTTCCACTTTTATTCTATGAAAAATTTATTTCTTTCAAAATATAGAAGAATGTTGCTTGATCCTTGTTCTACTAGATGCTCCTTTGAATCCCTCATCCTCTTAAAAAGGAAAGGAATTTCTCAAGTACAATAGGAATTTTCATATAAATGCCCCCATGCTTCTAATATATTTATGTGACAAGTTTTTCTTAGAAGAAATGTGTTGATAGTACAAGCATTAGGCACATTTCTTCAATGGAAAATGGAAAAATAAATTCATTTCTCTACCCATTAGAATTGGTAATTTCAGTGTCATGAGTATGTCTAGTATTGATGAATATCCCACTTAATAGACAATTTCAAATTAGGTGAGTTAAAATTCGTCAAGAGCTTCGACCCTATAACTTTTTTTCACATCTATCTCAATTATATTGGACATGGTGTTATTTTTCAAGTAAGGAAAGTTGAATGTGGGGAGATAATTAGTTCTTTCCTCACACTCCTCAAGATTTTCATGAATATCTCAATGCTATACACAACATTAATAGAACCCACAAATAACATGGACACTAAGTTTTAAGTGTTGGTTATACTTCACAATAGCCATAGAAGAGAACCTCTACATCGACAAGCCAATCTCAAAGAAAATAATTGAGGAAGAATGGTAGCAATGTTGTTGGAGAAGGTGGTGATGAGGATCACCAAATTTTTAATTTGGAAAAGACTTAGATTGCAAAGGTGTGTTGGGGTACATGCACACTTTGGACCTCATCAAGGACTCACTTAGTAAATAATTTAACCCTCTTCCATATATTATTAGGGGCACATATGACCAATTTTATTTCACTACTATACATTCCCTACCATTTTTTATAGTCTTTTATTTTTAGTAAGCTTATTTTTAGCAGGTTATGACACCTAGATGACATATGGTAGTGTCTGGGAACTGACTATGTAGTGGCATGGTGATTTCCTCTCCATTATTGTTCATTAGCCTATCCTAAAGTTCCCTAATCGCTAATGTGGATTCCATCCCTTATTTTGTGAGACTACCTTATCCACAACCTTATTCACTCACCTATCAACGTTATCATTTGACTTTTAGCCTTATTTTTGGAGGTTTCTTTCTATTTCTAAGTTAGGAGTTGCACGAGGGAGTGTAGACTTCAATTCCAACTTATTTTGACTCCACTGTTACCACTAGTTCAGACACTCACTCTATTTCAGGGTCCCCCACTCTAATTTTAGCCTACTAGCTAATCAAGGGAAGTCCCTTTCTATATTTTAGTGTGCATGCACTATAGAACTCTAACCTAGTGCACATTGGTTCCCTCTCAAGGAGTGTTATAAATATGTATCAATGTCAAGCAAAAATAAATACAAGATTTTATGAGTAATTAAACTAGGTATCATGATTTATTTATCATTTTTCAGTGAAATTCCATTTTTTCTTCTTTCTTGTTATGCAAT
The DNA here is from genome assembly GCA_000404065.3 of Pinus taeda. Classification (NCBI taxonomy): domain Eukaryota; kingdom Viridiplantae; phylum Streptophyta; class Pinopsida; order Pinales; family Pinaceae; genus Pinus; species Pinus taeda. Next base: position 283,256 of record APFE030977536.1, on the reverse strand, counting down.
TTCTAGTGTAATAGTTTTCACATATCTATACCTTTTGATTGTGCTTAAAATATCAATAGGAGAAGGAAGATTTCTATAATTACCAATACCAACCCCTACTATCCCCTAAATACCAACCCTTACTATCCCCTACCAACCCTAATCCCTCAAGCACAACCCACCCCTCTTACCCCCCACCTCCCACCTCATGAACCCTTCATAGTCACCACCCCCTACCCTAACCTCGCTTGCTCTCTAATACTACAACTCACACCACCCCATGGGCTAGTGCCCAACCTAAAGTGGTACGTTTATAAACCATTTCTACATAATTTATCCCCACCTTACTTTCAGCCACCCTCCTCCCCCATGTGTAGTCCCCAGCACACCACCCACCCCCTATTTCCACCCCTCAACTTGGCACCTAACTTATGGGGTGACATGGGAGGGGAAGGAACAATAGGTGGCATATATGCAAGCGCAACAAAGGGGGGACCAACATTTGGGGGAGTGTTGGATGAGGCTAAGGAATGAGTGGGATTGGTGATATGTGCCGGGGTGGTGATTTCATTAATCATCCCCCTTCCCATCCACCTCTACCACACACCCCACCACAAAGCAACATACAATGATTTTTAAAAATTTTATATTCCAATTTATGTTTCTTTTTTTTTCAAAAAATAAATTATTTTGTTTTCTTCTTAAATCTTTTGTATTGTTTAAATAATAGATTTTTTCCTTTTCAGTTTTTTTTAACTATTTTATTTTTTAATTCATTGTTTATTTATTTATTTATTTAACTTGAGTTTTTTCATGATTATTGTTATGTTTTCCATTTTAAATGTCTACTTTTGTTTAGGAAAAATATGATTTTCTCTTGTTTTTCGGGTTTTCCATCTATATTATTATTATTATTATTATTATTTCCCTTTTTCTATGATTTTGTTAATAAATCATTTCAATATTAAGCCTGAAAAAGAAAATTTGTTGCTTGTGACACCATGTTTCACTTCAAAGGTTTTTTTTTTATGGTTTCAATTCCGAATGATACTAGTTGTCAAGGCTATAATTTCAAAAAAGTTGTAATGCTACCCCAAAGTAAAAGAAGTGTTATTTCCAACACCATTTTTCATTTGGGGTTGATTTCAAGATTTATGTCTAGAATAGTAATAGTTGTCAAGACAATGATTTCAACTAAGTTTTAATTTAACCTTGAAGGAAAGGGATGACGTTGGGAATGTCAATTTTTTTTTCAAATACTAAGTTTCTTATTTTCAACTTTATAAATGACAATTGTAACATTTTGTAATTTTTAATTTGGAAAAAAAAGGTGCTATCAATAGCACACTTTTTTGAAATGGGGGTTAAAATGACCACTAAATGATACCTTTAAAAAATATTTGGATGGTTCTCGTCAAGTTGGTAACTATGTTATGTCCGATAATTGAATTTATTCATTGAACTACTTAGTGATATATCATCCTCATCCCTAGTACCAGTCCAATCAATGGCATGATCTAATGTAGTAGGAATGCATAAAATACCCCATTACAAAGATATATATTATCCATCCCACATTTGGAATTGATATATATATATATATATATATATAGGCTTTAAGTTTCATTTTACCTAAACCTAGTCTATCACTAGGTGGGATAGTTGCGTTATGTGTATAAGAAGAACATTACACTTTTAGCACACAAGAAAAGTAATCAAGTTCAATATTTGTTTAAATAAAATAAAATAAAAAATATTTGAACAAATTATAATAGTTAAATGTATCTGAGTGTCTCCTCTAGCTATGTGGAGAACTAAGTGGGTGAATTGTTGTTGAAGGTGTAAATGTTGAGTATGCACAATTATAGAATGATTAACATCATTTGAATTTAACATTAATAATAATAATAATATATTTATATCTAATGTTGTGCACATATAATTCTTATCCAATTGGTGTAATTCAAGTTAAAACCATTTACCATGAATCAATGCATATAGTAGTAGGTGCATCAAATGGGTGTCTACTAATTCTAGACCCACTTCTAGTAAATCTAGGTGACTTAAGAGGATCCATGATGAGAGATATATACACGCATGAACTCTCTAAGACAACTTAAGAATATGTTGTAGAAGTAATGGTATGAAATACAAGTCATTAGATCACATTCAAGAAATCAAAGACATATACTAGAGTAAATTCATAGGTTGTTGGTGAGAACTAAGGAACTCAATAAAAGAGTTCTAAAGGAACTATCATGGTTTGAATGGATATTTTACACAATCATACACTAGTGAATCCAAAATATAAAATGATAATGATACAATCAACAAATCCTACATGTTGGGATTGCATTCTATATTAATACCCTCCACTAAATCCTCTAAAGTGGTGCATGGACTAGTACAACTTTAAGGGAGTAAGTTAACATTGTAGCAAAAGAATCTTCTAGCTATGACACTAGCAATGCAGATTGCATTCCCAAAGTGGAGATATATGATTTAACATTTAATGGATCTAAGACTACAAAGGATAGTAATGAGACCAAGGTGGACACTAAGATTAAGAGATCGAGTATGCACCCTTGTAATATGAGTACATACAGTGTATCATATGTTGTCCTTGTATTCCACTTCTCATTTCACGTCTCCTTAAATCTTTTACAAAGAAATAAATCCTAAAAAAAAGGATCAGAAGGATCATCTGGCAAAGTGAGAGGCACAATTTGATGATGTGTAATGTCATATTATTTTGTCAAAAACATAAAGTACACCTTAATTATGTTCCTAGGAAAAGAAGAGATCATAAAAGATATAGAATATATAAGGATGTATATTTCACTAAAACCAAGGGAAGTATTGTCAAAATAAAAGAGGACTTATTAATCTTTTAAGAAAGTAAAGTCATTTCTAAAAGGAATGATATACTAGTTACTCCTTTTGAATAGAATTCAAGTGGTTGGTCTTAAGAATTGGAAGGAATATATAAAATCTAGAAAACCTATACAATGAGATGTTGAGTCTAAACCTTTTTTTAAATAAACTTAATAGAAAATGTAATTTTCATTATGATTTGTTTTTTATTGGACAAAACTCAAACTTTAGCATAATTTTATTCATGGGAATTTTCACTATTTGTTACCTCTCAACTTATTATTTTTAGCATCACAATGGAATCCTCATACAATTTCTCTCGAAGTTCTAACACTTGTATTAGATTATTTAGAAATTTAAAAAATATTAAATTGCATGAATAACTAATGCATTATTTCAAATATTATATATTACATTAACCATCAAAGCATATTGATCAAGAATGGAAAGCATAACAAAATGTTATTTATTTTAATCATTTAAAGAGTGCTAATTACTAATTTAAATTTAATGGAAAGAATAACACAATATTATCTACTTTAATGATTTACAGAAGTACTAATTACTTCTTTCAATAATTAGGAAAGGGGCCAAGATGCATAAGGTCCCCATATATTTCAAAAATCAATGATTGGTTGTGAAATATAATGTGTTATCTATGATAACCACATTTTTCCTTTTGTTTTCTAAAACCTCTAGATGCAATGATCCATTTTTTAACTCTAGCTACAAACCCTTTGTTTTTTCCAACTCTAGCCATGTTTCCCCCATTCCCCTTTGAAATTTCTTTAAAACCTTAATAAAGCATGTTGTAAGCCTTTTAAAATGCTAGGACCCATAGTTTATATCGCAATCAACCCTTTTCTCCCTTATGCAAAATCATATCTATTGTGCCCCTCATCCACTTGTGATTGCGATATCATAAATCACAAATTCTTTCTTTCACCTCCGATATCACACTTTCTCCTCACAGATTGTGATATCGCATCAGCCTCCCCCCACTGATTGTGATATCACAAGACTTCCATCGATATCACATATTGTAAATTTCTTCCGACTATTATTTCCGTTACCCCTCCGCTCTCTGATTTTGATAAAGACCCTTCATCTTTCAATGGCCCAGATTATCACTCCACCAGAATAATGGATAATAATGCTTTTTGGCCCCCCTTTCATTCTACCTTTATCAGCTGGCTGGGCTCGGAAAATTGGTTTTTCCCATTGGGGCCCACTGCTATGTGTCCGTCCTACATGATTTCACCCCCCCTCAACACCTCTTACCACTCACATCCCCTCCAAAAACCACTCAGCCCTTACGCCCACTCCCATCTTAACACGTGCTCCCAATTAAGTCACCCTCACTTCTGCCCCACTTCCACTTCCCCACGGCCACATATCTCCTCCTGCCTAATCCTGATCCCAATTACTATTCCATCTCCTAGCCTCCTTCCACAATGCGCCAACCCATCCAAGGACATCCACTCCCATCTCGGTAGTATATTCATTCCCTCCAATCTCCAGCTGCCATGTGGCCCATCCTGCATGAACGGTTCTAAGAGAAGTGGCCCTCCTTCTTTCCTTTGTAAATGTGGACCACAATGGGATTTCTAGATTGATCAATGACCCAGATCGATGAAACGCTTCCACTCCATGAGACAGAAAAGTGTTTTTCAATGTTTCTTCGGTAGCATGGTCATCAAAGAGGATAGAAAATGTGTTTTTCGGCAAATATCCAATGGCATGGTCATTAAAGAGGTAGCAAGAAAACAAGGTAGAGACATAGAAGAATAGTAATGCCACTTTCAAACACATTTCAAACAACAGACAACACACCTATCAGCAGGATAAGAAATATTTCTCATTTAAAAGCCCGAAATTATCACAACAGAATTCGAAAGGTCAAATTCTCTGAATTTCCACAAATATAGTGCCAACACTACAATAGTTTTATTTCACTGAAAATTATAACTATTAGATAGGATCTGTTCATACGACTTCCATTTGTATTTGAATTATGTTATAATAGAAATCTTGATGAAGTCTCAAAGTTTTATTAATAAGATAGGAACAGGTCTCTAGAACAATGGATTGGATTGGGCCTAGGTGGAAAGATATGTAAAGAGATATTTCTTTATAAATAAGTAGATTTTTTACTCTGCAACGAGTTGATTTGGAATGTGAGAAACTGGCCTTATGTAATATTTTGTGCTTGTAATAGAAAATCTGTAGCACTCCGTTTTTGTACCTGAGATTCTTATTATGGCTTTTTATGAGTTCTTATTATGTTGTTATTAGTTTTACATAGTATCTTGATTACATGGAAATCTTTCATACAACTCCAATTTCCTTCATTTACTGTGTATCATTGTGGGTGTTCATTTGTATCATTTTTAAAGCCATAGATGCCTCAGCTTCCATTAAACACTGTTGTTGATCATGTTTCTTTTAATTTGAATCCATGCCCAATGGTGGAAGTTATCACATTTTTCTTCACCTACAAAAATCACAAAAAGAGATTAGAGTTAGTCATCTGAATTTTGAGTTTATCACAAGTCATTTTATAAATATTTTGAGAGAGCCCTCTCAGATTGGAAGGACTAACTTCCAATATAAAGTTGGTTTGAAATAGTTACATTTGGTTGAAGGTTGATAGATCCCAACCTGTCCTAGCCAAGTGATAACAGAATGTATAAAGAGAATTCACTTTGCTTGTTGGATTGGAGAGTTCAATTTATTTTATAGTGTTGTAAACATATTTTATTTGTTTCGTTGGTTTGCAATGAAGATTTATAACCAATATTTCTGGTAAATTACTTTAGATGTAATTTCTTTTATTAACAAGTAAATCGATGTTATTTTCATTTTTCACAATGTATACCTTGTCAAAATAGTCATATGAAAGATATTAAGTGAAAACGCATTATTTGAACCATGTCTCTTCCTTTACAAGATTATGTGTTTTTCTTCCAATAGGAAGCATAATATAGAAGAATTGAATATTTCATTATTGTGATTATTATTTCCATGAAAAAATATAGTTTCATTGCCTAATATTTGGGAGGATGAATCTCCTTTGGGGGCTAGTAAATGAATTAAATGCATCAAGAGGAAACAAACTCAATCAAATGAAATTTATCATAAATAATCATTGAAATTATGCCTCAAGATTGTGGTCACCGGTGCCTTGTAGAAAATTTTAAGATCTATATGTCAAACTTGATTCAAATTTATTTAAGATATTTTCACTGAGATTTCGATGGTGATATTCTCAACATAACATTTATTTGTCTTAATTATTTGACTATTATTGCATGACCAAAAAACCAATAGAATTCGTGTATGCTGATTGAGTCAAAAAAATATTAGAATGCAAAATACATTAAAATAAATACATCTCTAATACCGAAAACAAAAATAAAAGGAAATTTTGGCTATTTAGTTTAATAAATTTATCATCGAGTATTTTTTATATTTTATATTTATATGACTTTTAATTTTTTAGGATTTTATTTATTAAGTTAGGTTTTGGTTGATCAAGTTAAGGTTTAGGCTAGTAAGATATTAAGTTTAGGTTTGGATTTTTTAAAACTAAATGTTATCAAAGTGTTCTCACTATGACAAACACCCTCCAAAAATTTTCCCACCTCCAAATTTTGGAGCCTCCTTATGGTCATGCCATCTTTCATTTCAAGTTGTTAAGTTCATGCTCGGTCATGTTGTTCAAGTGTTCAAGTCTTCCTTTAAGAATTTAAAGTGTTGAAGCAAGATTCTTTTACATGCTTATCTTGTAATGCCTACATAACAAACTTATTCTTAGCAAGCCTAGCAATCGATGTGTATCCTTGGAAGTCAAGCATTTGCAGTTTCTAATGACAGTGACTATGTAGTCTCTAGAGATGGTGATTGCACAATCCATGATTATAGTGCTTGTGCAGGCCTTGTGGATAGTTCTTGGTAGTCCTTGATGGTGCTTGGTAATCCTTGATGGCACTACTTGGGCAGTTCCTAGAGACAAATATTATGCAATCCTTATGGACAGTGACAATGTGAGGGAATCCTCTACAGATAGTGATTGCACACTCTTTGTTGATAGTGAGAGTGTACTTATTCAATTCAATCAATTCACTCTTGGCTCCTAATTTCATGACATGCACTAAGCACACTCACCAATCTTAACCCTAATTACATGTTCGCTCTCCCTGTATTAAGAGTCCATTCCATATTTCATCTTTATATTCAACTTCCACTTTTGAACTTTGTGCACAGTTGGAGTATAAGTAGCATTCACTCACTTGTGGCTTCAAATGCTCCATCTTCTGGGTGAGTTTCTCAACTATCACTTTTTCTTTATTTTGCCCTTACATGCGTCATTTTTTGCCTACCCTAATTTTTGCAAGTGTCAATTTTTCCTGATTTCATTCTTATATGTGTTGCTTGTGTTTTATTTTTGTTTGCATGTGTTGCCTTAACTCTTGCATGTGTCACTTTTTCTTGTTTCCACATATCTTAAAGAGCATCAAGGCACACCTTCTAGGGGAATCTCCAACATAATCTCTTGCACTAGTTGATGCTAGCTATCATAAGAAGATGTGATGGACACTCTCCTATGGAATAGTGCACCTTCTCATTGAGATCGACACTTGTGTCATAAAGGTACATCTTAAACATCACACTTTCAGATAAGTGTTATTTTATGGTTGTTTCATTATACACTTGTCGGTTTTGGGTACTGTATGTCTTTTTGTCATACTATTGGGCATATATGTCTATATGATCATGTTCAAGACCTGTTACTCTTACTCTTACTCTCTTGTCTCATTGAACTCACACTTAGCCAATTTTTATTCTTTCTCTATCCTCACATATTGCACAGGTCACAAGCATACATAACCTTCTAGTCAAGTGATGAGTGCATTCAACACTTATAAGCCTCAATGATGAGACCCTTACCTCTCGGACCTATGCACGATGACCATCTTGAGGACAACCTACTCTAACTGTGCATTGAGTAACCTCAGATTACAAACCCTCAACCTTGTTTCTAACACTTTCCCATTGTGTGGTCCTTGATCCATCCTGCTTTGTATTGCACATTGTGGAGTATCATTAGATAGTGCGGACATTTTTAAACCCTTGCAGTGCTCAATTGTGCAATCCTAAGAGCTACCTTATGAACTATTGTGCACTACATAGTTAAAATTCCCAAACTTGCCTCTATTGTCTCCTACACTTACTCTTTGCACAATTCCTTGGCTAACCTTTCCCTTACTCTACAAAACATGGATCCTCTCCCTTGAGAGCTGTGCATTGTGTAGTCGCAGTGCTTAATATTTCTATCCTTGCCTCTTAGACTTTCCCAATGTGCAATTCATATCCTTCCTCTCCCTTGCCACTGCACATTGTGCAATCACAGTGTCCAGGCCCTCACTCCTTGTCTCTTGCCTCTGCGCAATGTTCTCAACAAGGCCTCTTAACTCAACCCATGTGCATTGTCACATCACATTCATCATTTGTACAAGATAAAGTAGGTGACTTTTGGAATGATGTTGTATTGCCATGAGTGAAATTCATCTACAGGTACCATCATGCTATCATGGAAATATGATGCTTGAGGAAATCATCAAGAAGAGGTTACAGGAAGGACACTTGTGGAGATGAGTCACAAAGCATATATCATGCAAGATTAAAGGAATATTGGACTAAGACAAGGATATGGAAACTCATGTTGACTTAGAAGGTTACAACACTTACCCAGACCCTTTGGAGGGTGAAAATGAAGTACAATCTAGATCTATCATGCAAGATTGAAGACATAGTAACAAAGAGGAAAACTTGGCACTGATACATTACAATGAAGTATCATGTCACAATCACCAAATCATGGCTTCTCAAAGATTCGTCACAAAAGTATTATGTTTTCCATGTATTTTTCCATACTTTTTGGAATGTAATTTTGTATTTCCAAAAACTGAGAAAATGTGAAATGTGTGGAATCCCAACGGTCACATATGGAATGTAAAAAGTCAATATGAAGTCCAAGATTCCTATGAGAGTTCAAAGGTCACATAGAATCTTGTTGGGCCTCAAAAATTTCATCCTCGTTTACCCTCATTTCCATCATTTTACCATATTCTGTAGCTCCATAACCCTACATTAATAACCATTTTCATGATTATATGAGTTTATCATTATTACTTTCCAAGTCACTTATTTTAAATATTTTAAGGGAAAATATGATTAAATATTAGGAAATTAACATGTTTTCATGTATATCTTAAAGTGGTATGATTTTTATGATATTGTAGGCCTATTTAAAGATTCTAGAAGGGTCCTATTTGGCTACTCAACCACAAATTCCAATTTCAATTCCAACTCCTTAAGATTTGTGGAATAATTATATAAGATTTGGTTCACTCACTAAGCACATTCAAAGGAGAAAAATCATGGATGTTTTGATATGTGTCTCTTATCAAAACTGGGAGAGAATTTTGAGAGGATTGTATCTCATATTTTTAGGTGATTGGTTGTAACCACAAGAGATAAATATGGATTTAGGAGAGATTTAAGGATCTATATTTTTTGATTAGTTATTTTAAATTTTTGTATAAATAGGAGTGCATCATTCACACAAAGTATTTCCAAATTCAGAGTTACATCCAAGATGTAACTTGTAAAGTGAGGATAGAGAAGAAGAGAGTTGAATTATTGTAATATCTTTGGATCTTTTCACCAACTTCATTTTATGGAATACATACTATTTCTTTCATCTCCAAGATTTGATAATCATTTAGTGTGTTTATTGAGGAGTGGAGAGCCCCCATCAACCAAAGTTTTCACACCTTTTTCGTTTGCTGAACATATTGGTAACATTGTGTAATTATGTTATTTCATTTATTTTCATTTTAAGAAAGTGTGATTTTCAATTCAACAAGTTTGATTTTCATTTCAAGCAAGTGTGGTTTCATTTATGCAAATTTAGTTTAGTTTCTTTCATGTTATTTTGATTCATGTTGTTTTGTTAAGATTGATTCAATTTCTTTATGTTTGGATTGGATTGGATTCATTTAATTTTCTTTCTTTCAAGTTTCTTGCATTAGATTAATATATTCTGAGAAATAATCACCTAGTACATATAGTACACATATACCTCATCAGTTCACGAACCCCTGGTTGACAATTAATGATAGGGATTTATCTCACAATTAAATCACCCAAAATTTTGGCGTCGTTGCTGGGGAAGTATACACAGGTGCTTATTTTCAAAGTTTAGACAACTCATGATAGTTGCATTCGTTCTTAGATGAATGGTTAAAAGAATATTAAAATCATCTATGATGCATATTCAATCATTTTTCAATACTTTGTACTAATTTGTGTGCAAGAAAGGAATTATCAACCATTTGGAGTAATTCATAGACAATGAAGAATTTGAGGAATGTCCTTCCAAGAACTTTCTCGAATCCTAGCAACAAATGGGATATCTGCCTCTTAGGAAGAGTATATTTTAATTGCATTTAGAAACTTCTTTATCTCTCTACCTCCACAAGAAGATCTTTAAGTCTCTTTTGATTCCTCTTTTCAATTTGTTGAAGAGACTAAAGAATCATGAAATACTTTTGATGGGGAGAAACCGCTAGAATCTAAGATTGAGGAATGCATAATAAAGGAGGATATTCAATATGATCTAAACCAAGAAAGGAATCAGGAATGTCATAGCTTTATTGAAAGATGGTTCCAATCATGGATCAAGTCACATCACTCTTTCATTCTTCCTTACTTCTTGATTGTTTTATCAAAACAACTAGCCTTTCATTCTTTGATGTATTTTAATGCATATTTTCCAAACCTAAACATGAATATATTTTTACTCTTGTTACGCACATGGTTACACTAGATTAATGCATACACTTGAACCAATTTTTCTATTTCCAATAGAGTAGAACAAAATCAATAAATAAAACCAAGTTTCATGATGTTTTTAAGTTTTTTTGTTAAGTTAGATTTTATTTTATTTTCAATTTTATTTTGGTGGTGCAATAAGAGCCGCCTCACTTACTAATCATTTTGCAGGAAAATCTAGAAGGAGAAAAGAACAAAGAGAGTTGTGAGAGCCAAAATTTGAAGTTAGATATTGAATCCTTTACTTTGTTTTTCTTTTTCGAAAGAATAAAATACTTGACAAAATTCTTGACTATGCTCTCTTCTTGTGCCTTGTGCGACCTGGAAGATCAGAAAGGAAAATTGAATAAAGTTAGCTTTGAAATTTTGCAATAAAACTCATAGATCTAAAAATTGGATAGGAGATCTCAATTTATTATTCATTCTAAAAATACTCAAAATTTAATCTCCAAATTTCAATTAGATCTATCACAACAATTTCTAAACTTTTACCAATTTGTTTTTAAATAAATTCTTTACTTTTGAATAAAAAAAAATAAAAAATAGATTTTTCACAAAAAAATTGAGATTTTCACAATTTTTTTAACATATTCTTTATTTTATTTTTCCAATACAAAACAAATAAAAACAATAAAAAATACTTTAACAAAAAAAAACAAAAACACACAAACCAGAAACAAACATTATAAAAATAAATAAATAAAAATCAAAACAATTAAAAAAAGAAACACAATAAAAAATTCATATAGAAACAAAGTCATAACACAAGAATATCTCCAACGCATAACACAAAAACAAAGCTTCATAATAAAAAAAAACTTCATAACTCCATCCACTTCATCATAATAAAACAATGAATGTGAAAAAACCATAAAGACCATTCACATGTCACATGGACGAGAGCGATGGAATGAGCTAATGTGCAGGCTTATCCATGGTTAATTGCATCGAAGATGAAATGTAAGAAAAAAGTTGTATATCTAATTCCAACAGAGCCTTGCACTATTCAGCCAAATTCTAGAGAATTGATAAAATATTTGGCATGTTAAAATGATTGACAATTGCACAATCATTTAAATTGATTATGATCGGATGTGAATTGAAACATGTTTTTAGCAAGGATCAGATTCACACGTCTCATTCTATGATAGATTTGTTACTTCCATCTCACGTGTCTTAGTCTTCGGAGGGTTTGTTATTTCTATGTCAGCAGTGCATGGGACTTCTAGTACGTCGATGTTAGTTGTGGCATACCTATCTGAAAATTCCACACATTTCGCTGATATCTTAGAACCTATACAACCATAGCTACAGAATCGCCACAATCTAGTAGCTGAAAAACAAATTGTCAGCTGTAGAATTGACACAATTCGGTAGCTTATTTCCCGAAAACTTCAAAGAGTTATAACTCTTTCATATGATATCAATTTTTGATGATTCAAGTGTCATTGGAAAGATCTCAATGAGATATACACAATGAGATAGTTTTCATAAGCATTTGAAATAGTAAAATATTGAATAAGTTACCAAGAAAACACCAACATGTAGTCCAATGTATTGCTCTCCAAACAGGTAAAAGTGTATTTAATTTTTCTTCCTTGAATTTGTTTTATTAGAACTATTTCTGATATTTTTGTATATATATCATATGAAGAGAGACTAATCATATCTTTCTCTCAACAGTCTTATATTTTATTGCAGAAAAGTGCTAATTTTTTGCAGGTTCCAAGATGATGAAAGAAGATCACTATATGCATGAATGCCTTTTAAAGACCAAGATTCTTTCAGAAGAACATGTTCATTCCATGTCAAATCAGATCCATTATACCATTCCTACAAAAAAGGCCTCTCAAATACCAATTTTACCATCACTACTCATTCTAAGCCTACAATCGATCCATAAATTTCCATCTCCCTACTTCCAAACCATGATTTCAAAACTCATTTTCCCTTTGCAATGTTCATACTTTCTTGCCTCATTTTCACTCACCCTTAATTCAAAAATAAAGTCGTTTGGTTCCCTTACAAAGTTGAGTCACCCCATTTTCCTCTTCCTTTTTGACAGACAAATCTTGCTTCATAATGAGGATCTTTCATCTATGCTCCTTCAAATTACTATTTTATACTGACGTTAGATGATGGAGGATTCATTAAGGCCTCCCTTCTAATAATTCTTGACCTATTGACTCTGAAAAATCATCTGCGATCAAGACTAGAGATCTTTAAAGTACCTTGAGGCTTGCATGCCTTAATGGCAAGTTCTCTCACCAATAAGTAGTGGGAATACATCAATGTCCCCTATTTGTCAAATCTTCTAGGTGACTCAACTATGACACATCTATTCATACCTAGTCATATGTACTTAGGCATCTTAACTCTCACTGACATCAATGGTGAGTAGTCTTGTGTTAGTTAATGGCATTCATTAATGGCCAGTAATCCAACAATTTCTTTTCTATGTTTGACATTAACACATTTATTCACATAGATAAGAATTATGCCACTTAGTAGGAATGAATGAAGACTATAAGATTTCACTAGCTTGCAATAGGACTCAACTCATAACTCAACAGTCATAGCATTGTCCTAGCAATAAACATTCCAATTTTATATTAGATTCATCCTCTATTCATACAACCAAGAGAGAAAAAGCATATCATATTCTTTTACTTCACATTCCATGATCCAGCAGCAACAGCCACACTTATATATATATAGCTTTTCCACTTTTCAGGTAGGTTATAGTATGTTGTTTTCTAATCTTTAATCATGTAATTCCTTGAATGCTGAAATTGTGATTTTGGAAAATCCCTCACCACATTTATATTCCCGTTCTAATTTGTCAAAAGTTGAAAACACCTTTAGTTGGGGTGAAGGGATCTTAACTCATATTCACATTTCATGTTACATGTCACATTTCATTTCATCCTTACCAACATATATTTTTCCCAATCAACTATTATTGCATTGTGATTCCAAAATTTTATATGTTTTGCAATGATCAATCGATAAGCACATTAAATGGATGACAACCACTATGGGGCCTTAAAAAATAATTCTCAATGTTTTCAAGTATTTTGATGCATCAAAAATAATAAAAGTATTGTTACACAAGAACCAATGCTCGTAATGTTTTGGTTGTCACACAAGAACCAACCATAAAAAAAATGTTGCAATCAAATGTCTTTCAAAGTACACTTTGCAAAGAGAATATAGTTATCAAATGATATGATTATGCAAAGTTAAAAGTGAGTCAATACAACTCCAAAGTTCATAAAGAAGCAAACATTTCAAGAAGATCAGCTTATGATTAAGGGAATCAATGCAAAGTTGCATGAGGACATGCAATATCTTCATTTGGAGGGAAATGTTGGGCCTCCAAAATGTCATCCTCTTTTACCCTCATTTCCATCATTTTATCATATTTGGTAACTCTTTACCATATTCTGTATCTCCATAACCCTATATTAATGTTGTAGTGTTTTCTTCTCAATGGTGTATGAAAAGAACCCACTTAAGACTGTGGATGATGAACAATCTCAACAATATAAATGGCTACTAAACATTGTAGATCTGCAACTATTGATAGAAATAAAGCCTGCCAAAATTCTAATCTATGCTACAATCATAGTTAAACAGCAAAAGAAAGAGTAATGACCCCAATCATCCAATGGAAACCAGATATGCAAAGAATAATTTTATCATAACATCTATGAAGAGAACAGATAAATGTTGCCAATCCCCCTCTATGGGATGGGTTCTTGGCTATCCTCAAACATCTTCAGCTTCTATAGAGTCTCTCTCCTCTATGACGCATAAATCTAGCAAAATGTGGTGTGCGACAATGAAAATAACCAAAGTTACAATAGGGAGTGCAACAATGAAAATAATCAAAAATGAATAATGAATGGAAAACCCTTCTATTTATAACAAAATATTGAGTTATCCTCGAATAATGAGCAATAATAAAATATTATTGATCCCATTCTTGGAATAACCACTTGGAATATTTTTTTATATTTGTTTAGGAGGGAAAAAGTACTTAAACTTTTATTTAGAAATAATAAATAAACAAATGATTTATTTATTATCTCAAGGAATTAGTTGAGGAATAATAAGCAAATAAATATTTATTTAATTATTCCTAACGAATTTAGTCAACTTTAACAAAGAATGTTAATTAATTAGTGATTAATTAATTATTCTTAGAGAAAAATAATATAAATAATGATTTATCCCTTTATTTTTCATGATTGGGTCAAATTTGACAAGGAATAATAATAAAACAATGGTTTAATTAGTTATTCCTAGAAGAAAATCAAATAAGTAATGATTTATTTAACTTTTCTTCATGGGTTTAGCTATAAATTACTAAATAAAGGTGGTTTATTATGTAATTGGTCACAGTGAAAGCAATTTTACTATGGTAAAATTGGCTTTACATGGTATACTTTGATCCATCTAGTAAATTAGGCTAGATGATCAATTTTTTGGTGATAACATATTGCCCCCAATGTATGAGTGTTAGGAGAAAAACGTATGACCAAAGTACGCTGTAAAGACACAATCACTTAGACAACAAAGGGCAGTCAAGGAGAGAGGGGGAGAGACCAATGAAGCCTAATCTGAGAGAGGATAGTGACAGAGGGGGCAAGACTAATGCAAGTCTCCTTTTATTTTTGTGGTACCGAACCCCAATGAGGCAAGGGAGGCATAACCATATCCACCAAGATAACTTAGTACAAAAATAATGGTTCACCCAGAAATATGAAACTAAGTAATAAAGTACATGCTAAATGGTACATAACATGCTAACATAACAGAGCCAAAAAATAATACAATGTGCCCCATATACATAATGCACCTGGAAAAAAACATGAACCAAGAATGAATACAATAATATCTGAGGACATGGGATACAAAGCCCCTTCCCTTAAAAAATGGGTGGGAGGCAGTGTAGAACAACCAGAGAAGCCATGTTGAAGAGGGAAGGGCTCTACAAAACTGAACAGATCATCTGAAGGAGACGTGCATGTTATGGACACTACAATCGGTAGGAACTGACCACATCAACTTTGTGGAACTACATCTAAGGTTGTAGCATAGTAGGTATGCATTCGGGCATGTGGAGGGCTACCTGAAGGGCCACCCCTTCATGAGGTTTGAAACATCTCACACACACCAAGGAATCACTAATACAACCTACTGCATCACTGGACCATCGACAATATGGATCACAATCATGAAATGATGGATTCAAAGGGACATAATGAGACCCTCTGCTCGATCCAAGGTGTCAAATAAGAATCTAAGTTGGAACCGAGATACACCACCCTCTAGGTTGTTCTTCTGTAATAAATGAGCTGATGTCGACAGAATAGGGCCCACGATAGATGAGGCAATGAGGATCCTCAACTAAAGCACGAGGGAAAATAGTAATGTGATTGATGGAATGACACCACAAATAATGGGAAAATGTGACTGAGGGGCAAAAATATGACTTCCCTTGTCAGAGCATAAAGTGAATGGTTGACCTGGTAGCAACTGACTCAACTCCGGAGGGGATGGGGACAGTATGACTGGAGGCCAAAATGGGAAACACAAGATGAACAGTATGAAAATATGGATGGAATACTACAACATGATATGATGGGTCATCAAATAGACTCCAAGAATGCAAGGGTGACTCATCACAGATGCCTTGAACAAGGGTGACTCGATGATGCTGCCACATAGACTAGGCCCTATGGGGACCATCAAAACATGACAAAATGATGGTTAATCATGATGAAAGTCAACATATGGTACGACACATATTAAGAAGAGGTGGACCTTAAAGTACAAGTGTCGCTTTATGAAAAAATTCGATTTGAGAGACAAAGAAACGACCTTCTTGGAAAAATGGTTTCTGAGTGAAGTGTCAAATCATCAAAAACAGAGGAAGACACATTTTAGAGCTCGATGAGGGATTACCAATGGTACTGATGGTTTTTCAAACTGAGCTATGGTCTAGTCACAATGGGTAATAGAAAAATTTGGGATTTTTCTATAAAAGGGCATTTTCCCTCCAATTTGGATTCATTTTCTAAGTGAGTTGTGGTGAATTTGGAGAGGAGGAAAAGGCCCTAAAACTTATGGAGATCGTAGCAGACAAATTGACCATCAAAATTAGGATTTTTGACTTTCACTTAGGTGGCCTTACTCATCTCTTCAATTTCAATGGTTTATTTCCTGATTTTTGGCACCTCGCAGCTCCCTGAGAGACCCCTACTCTTGCTCACAGTTGCATCTCACTTTCTGGGCCTAGAAGCGTGATCTGGCTTGTAGGAAATAACTGGAAACCTATGAGCTCAAAATTTCTGGGATGAAAACTGTGAGTTGTGGTTGGAGAAAGAGTTGGTCTGCTACCCTGGTGGCTTGTTGGGGGTTGCAGGTTGATCAGTGTAGACAATTGTTTTCATCTTTGTACTAATAAGATATGTGGTGTTTTATAGGCATGGTAGAGCTGAAAATAAACTAGTGTCAATGAGACTTGGATACTCTTCAATTCGAGATCCAGGGGGATTAGGCAATTCGAGGGGCATTGGCTTGTCACTGGGTTCTCAAGTTGATAGAGCACCCATTGATGAGGGAAGGTGAGATCTTGCTATCGATAATTGTGAGCTATTGGTATCTAGACCAGGAGGTATTTTCATGCAAGGGCACAAGATCGAGTTCAAATTACAGGATATTTACTTTTTGACCAAACTGCCTCCCCTCAAAGTGGTGGGGAATATTCATCCGGTGTTATTTTGTGGAGCGCCATTGTCGACAGGGTATTTGTGTCAAGGGCACAACTATCCCTCTTGTTGATCTAGAGAGGCTAAAGACACAAGTTGTTGTCGCAACTATGCTACGGGTCTTGGGCAACCAGGAGTTCCACCACATCGTTGGTGGGTAGATGATGTTACTTGAGAGTGTTTTGGTTGGGACCTACTATGGGTGGGCCCAGATGACGTTGTTGTAGGTGAAATGACAGTTGGTTCTTTATAAGAGGTAGGTGAATCATGAATACACTTTTGGTGTGGTACTGTCTGTGTTCTTCTTTGAGAAGATACCCACTATCCATCCTCATGTACAGATCAAAGATAGGGGCCCATAGGAGCCCAGGATGCGCTGCTAGGGGCAGCTACTATGGAGAGGAGGGGAGGGGGAGTTAGACTGGTGTTCTGACCCAAGTTTTATTTTTATTTTTTGTGCACTAGGATTAGATGCCCCTTTACATTGACAATTACCCTTATAGCGAGATGAACTATTAGGGGGATCCTAACTTGCCACTTCCGCCTAGGCGAGCATGGGGATCAGATGGTAAGTGCTAAGTTGCTATGTTTGATGGTGCATTTTATATTTCTGTCACATGTATATGGTACTGAGTGTGAAATATGTTGTATGTAGACATAGCACTGGTGAATCTGGCAAGATATGCAAGCCGAGTCGCAACGCCTAGGGCTGCAGATCGGGGTACATCATCATCACAACAAGGTCCAGAGGATACTGCATTGCTTGTTGATTTGCATCATAGGTTTGATGTACTTTTGACCAAGGTTTAATAGCACGAATTGCACGACTTAGAGGACCGATACACATATGAGTGCATCGGTCTTCTCTCAGAGTGGTGAGGTATCGTGCAGTGCATGGCGATGACAGGTTAGGGAGTACATGATCTATGTGCAAGTGGAGCAGAGCCTTTGGCACGAGATCCAACTAGATGCAAGGACATGTGGGTCCCTTTGATTGTGATTTTTGTGACATGCTATGGGCATGTCGGATGTATTTAGAGCTATGGATCCAAACACTTTTATGATACATAATATGATTATGCATTTTATATGACGATGATGGTTTGCCATTTGTTTTATTTATGGTTGTCTTCTATGGTATACGTGTGATCAATGCCAATCTAAAATGTTGTTTGAAATGGTATCCACATAGTGATTTTGGGCTCTAAGCACATGACTGAAAGTAATCAAGGGTAGACATAGCTTCCATGGTTTCAAATTCACGTACCAATAGCTTCACTCATAGATATTTTCTAAAAATGACATGGTTATGCACATGATATGTGACACCATTCAATTGCATGACAAGTAGTAAGGAATCTAAACAAACATGAAGATGAAGGATGTGAGGAGCGAGGGCACCGACTAAAAAACCTATCACTGCATCATATTCGACCTAATTATTGGTGGCAGATCCAATGCACATGCCGTTTGAAAGAACTAACATATGCAAGGGCTACTGAGGCTAGATTCCAAGAGAAGCGACTTACACCGTCGGCATGGCTGATGTATGGTGTGGATGTTGGATCCATATGAAAGGTACAAAAGACAATAGATGAGATGATGCAATCTAATTGACTTCATGGTAGAAATAAAGACAACAAATCAAAGGGATGTTCTATGAGTGAAATGTCTTGGGGTAGAGTGCATTGAGAGAATTAGGAAGGAGATGGCCTTCAAAATCCCCTAAAGAAATGCCCCCTTACTTAAGGGTATGGGTAATTAAGGGTAGACATAGATTCTGTGGTGTCTTCATTAGGCTAGGAGATGGGAAGACGGGAGGAACACTGACTACATGACACTGGTGGCATTACCTAGTGCATCAACCCGAGAGAGAAGTTTCACATACGCATCGTCCTGAATGGTAGATGACAGATTGGTATACAGGGTCTACTAATGTTGAGACCTAGATTCGGTCAAAGGAGGGTCGATAGAAATGCGTGCAACAACCTCATGAAGGTTTGTTGACAAGGAACTCAAGAATGATGATAGGTAAAGCATTGGGCCTATGGTGTCCATCATCTCAACATTGAGGGGAGGGGTCACAATAGTATAGCTAGAGTTTCCCTATTCTAGTTGACTAGTGGTACCAAAATCCATAGGTAGACGAGTAGAGGCTCCACTAAGAGTGGCCTCGTATTCACGAATTTCCCCAAGGAAATCATGAAATTCATCGAGACGAGGGCAACAATGGGAATAGTGACCATGAAGATCACACAGGGCATAAGGGTGGTTTGTGCGAATCATTTTGAGTTTCTTAGGTGGGACAGGTATGTTAACATGGACTTCCGGAATATTCGACTCGGGGAATGCTTCATGAAACAATGGTTTAAGTTGAGGAAATTCAAGACAATTGTTGGTGGCATGCCCAACAACTTGACACAAAGTGCATGGGGGTGTCGGCTTTGGGGCCTTAGGGGCTAGAGGAGCTTGTGGAGCCTTTTCTTTTGAATCTTTCCTTTTAGCTTTGCCCACATGGCCAAATGCCTTCGGTACAGGAGCAGGTTCCTGTTGAGGTTTTGATGGAACTGAAGCAGCGGTAGGGGTCATGGGGACCAGTTGAATCGGGGTTAAATCATGATATGGTCTTGGCTGACCAGGAGGAATGTTTGTCAGGGGATCGATGTACCATACTAGGATCCCTAGAGTCATGTTAGGAAGGACTAGCGAAGCCATAACAGATACAGAAAAAATTCCTAGAGGGGGGAATAAGAAAGGTATCTAGCTGGTAGGATAATGTCACAACAGAACAACTCCTGTATGGTTGAGACCTGGAGGAACAGTTCCTAGCGGGAACATAGGAGAGGCACCCATAAATGGAGGAGGTCCTGGGGCAGTGGGTTTAAAGGGTTCAATTGGAAGAGAAACATCAGGGTGCTGAGGAGCTGCCTATTTATCAGGTGTATCGAACTGCTTAAGGGTAGCCCTTGACTCTTGTAAAATGCAAAAACTCATAGAGTTACGCTCTAAGATGGGACGGGGAGGACCAAGGAAATCACCCAACAATGAGGAATCTTTCTAGACTCTGGGTGAAACACTGGCGGTAGGAGTTGAAGACTGTTTTTCAGACATTGACAAGATAATGGACACGGGGGAGGTCAAGGATGTTGGTTCATAGTAATTCAACTGATCGATGGTAATGATCTTCCCTTCATGGGGGAAGCACATCTTGCGGAACACCATAGAAGCGATGGCTAACATGGCATATGTGTAACTACAACCTAAGAGAATGTTGTAATCCAAAGGGGCATCAATGACTTCAATGTCAGCATGGACAATCTTTCTTGTAAGAGTCATTGGATAGTTGCAGTACATGCCAAGGGGTTGGGAGGAGTGTCCATCCCAAGCATGCAAAGTAATGGTGGAGGTCGACAACTTAGGTGACTTTATTTGTTTCCAAATAGTAGTGGACATCACATAGGTGGATGTGCCTTCATCAATAATGCATCTGGAGGTGATGGCATTACAGATTCTAACTAGTATTTGGAAAGCAATCGATGAAGGTAATGGGGGGTGCTCTAATGTATCAACCGGGAATACAATCAAACAATCGTCAGCAGGATCCACTGCACCCAAGGAAGTAGTAGAGATTTCTCTTGGGAAAGGCACAACTGGAGGACTTCTAGTGTCGACATGGTGGTAGGTGATTGTGCCAAGTTGTCTACTATATTATACCTTTGGGATCTTGGGAATGGCCTCAACTTTAGGTTGAGGGATCCGTAAAGGACCATTTGGTGTCGTAAGAGCCTCAACAGATACTTTGGTTTTGGACTCGGTAGAATATGAAATGGAGGGCTTGTCATATTCGCATGACCAAGTTTGTAGGTTGATATTGGAGGGGTTAACCTCATCAAAGTTCATCATCGGGATCTGGTATTCACCAGGACCAAAAGGCTGGGTATGGTGGGCTACTTGACCTGGCTAAGGTTTAGCAACAGCAAATCCTTGCTAAGGGAAAGGATTTGTGAGCATGGTCGATTGAGGTGGCACAGGATTCTGAGGTGATTTCTGACCTCTAGAAGCTTCTTGATCTTCTCACATTTGGCACATCTTAGGTAAGAGGGGAAACTCATCTATATAGTGGCCATGTACACCAAAACATGCATAAGGATTATTCATATGAATGGCCTTGCTCTGCTTGGGTTGGTCGCCCTATTGTTGGTTGTTGGTGTTAGGCTGGTTCCCCTGGGGTTCACTAGGTTGGTTACCTTGCTTACCCTGGTTACCCTTTTTACCCTTCCCCTTATTCTTTTTCTTTGAATTTGGGGGATTGGTGTCACTCTGCTACGTAAACACCTAGCCCTGAGGGGGCGGTGGCTATTGGGGCTGAGGATACATGGGATGTTACGATGCTAATGCTTGAGGGGATGGAGCATCAGGCTGTGCATAAGAAGGAGCAATAGTTTGGTAGACGAGTTGGGGCCCTTGAAACATGTTGCTAGCATGAGGGGCATAAATGTTGGAGGAACTAGTGCCCTCCCACGGATAGCCATAACTCTTCTGAGAATATGGTGAAGAGTGTGAAAGGGATCCAACGACACTGTTGGTGGCATGAGATTCCCCTGGTGCATTGGCACCTCCAGGATGAGGGAGGTCTAGAATGATGGTATAGACATAACCTTATTGTGCATAAATCAGATCATATCTCAAAGTGGTCTGGAGAGCTTCTTCCTCTGTTTGAGGAAAATGGGATGCGACATCTTTCCCGATGGGGGATAAAAGGCTCTTAAGAAACCAATCTAGATAGACACAGTCTTCGAAAGGTGGGGCACGACATGTGCTCTTCCATCGATGCCACTCTTGAACATGGTCAGAAAGGCAAGTGGCAGAGGATTGACAAAATGTGGTCAATACCTCTGTACAAGTGTCATACCAGAGAGGTAACTAGAAATATGAAAGGAACGCTTTACCAAGCATCACGAAAATGGAATGAGAGGCGAAGGGTTGGTCTACATACCATTTTGCAGCATCTTCAATGAGCATACACTGGAAGAGTTGAAAATGAATGGAGTCATCGGTTATGGAGTTGGATGAACACCACATGTGGAAGGATCGAACATGGTTGGTAGGATCCTCTCTAGCAATACCCTCGAACTTTGGGATGTCTGAAGGCAACTTAGTCAACATAAGGGGCAAACCAGCATCAACGTGTATGGGGTCATTTATCAACTGGTTAAGATCTGGTAGACTTAACCTAGCCATAAAGGGGAGCATGGGGGCTGCCGAAATGGTTCCTGACACTGTTTCACCTAATGTGACCACTGGTGTAGAACCAGAGCCACCACTAGGTTGAGTTCCTACATTAGAAGTGGGTCCATACATGGTGAGGATATGCGGTGAAGCAGGTTCGGAATTAGATGAGGAATCAGAAGGACCAGGAGAAGAGTCAGTATGGGGACTTGGAGGGCTATGAACTCAAATCCGACAAGGAGGAGTAATATGCCCAAGAGAAAACTGGGGGTGAAGGCCTAATAGTCTCCATGACACACGCCTTGGTGTCACAATGATGGAAGGACACACAACACAGAAATGGTGAAGGGAGATAAATAATATGTCTTTTGTCTCTGATGTGGGGAGATAAATTTATTATGTTAAGTCTTGGCTTGGTGGTGTAAACCAAGCACCCTTCGCTTAAGGTGTGATTGTGTGTGAAATTGTATCAATTAATTAAGCCTAGATTGTGTTTATAAAAAAGAAAAAATCTTGCTGTAAATAAACTGAAATAAATAACAGAAAATGAACAACAAAACAATTAACTAAACCCTACCCAACCTAGGTTTACAAACATTGTACTACTTGGTGGCTAAACTGATGGGAAATACATTGAAATGGTCAAGTGATCTGAATTTTGATGTGACTGGGATCAAGTGACTCTAAGCTACTGGAAAGTGGTGCAGCAACAACAAAAAATGAGAGAGGAATATCGCTACAAAAATATAGGGAGATGGGTGAAACACCTAGGGAAACCGATAGGACCCTAAGGGAATGAAAAAACAAGTTTAAATGTGAAACTATGGATTGTAGCAAGCTACGTTAACATATATGAAAAAAAAGTTACAAATCTAGAAAATGTGGCTGAAATCACTGCAAAAACTCAAACTTCTCACTCAACTAAACTCCTCCTACAAAGGTGGAAGTGTACTAGAAGCCCTAAGGGGGGCTAAAGTCGACTTCGACGAGTAAAACAAAGTGGATCAAGGCTTAAGTGGCATGAAACAGAGGTTAGACACCCAGAAGACATCTCTCAGCAAAACCCAAAAATTGATCTGAGAAAAACCCTAAAACCGAGTAGGTGTTGACCTGTTTTCTGTAGAAATCGCACTTTTTGGGCTGAAAGGTGTGTTCTAAAGCATAGATCACATGTTTTTGACTAAAAACTGCAATTTTTGTTCCAAGACTCCTGGCCTGCAAATTTCAGAAAAAAGTGTCACCTTTGTCGCGGTTGGTTCTTGTGACCTACGAAAACGACTAGAAAGCTTGCGGAAGTTAGAAATTTATCAAATCTAGGGTTAAAAAACTAGGAAACATTAATAGAATTGAAAAAAGAAGAAACCCTAAGCTGAAAACCAAAGATCACCTAGGTTTCTGGATCTGAAGTATAAAACCCAACGAAGTCACCAATTTGTTGTAGTGTTTTCTTCTCAATGATGTACAAAAAGAACCCACTTAATATTGTTGATGACAAACAATCTCAACAATATAAATGATTGCTAAACATTGTACATTTGTAGCTATTGATAGAAACAAAACCTGCCAAAATTTTGATCTATGCTACGATCATAGTTAAACAGCAAACAAAAGAGTAATAACCCCAATCATCCAATGGAAACTAGATATGTAAAGAATAATTTTATAATAACACATGTGAAAAGAACAGATAAATGTTACCAATCCCCCTCTATGGAATGGGTTCTTGGCCATCCGCAAACATCTTTAGCTTCTGTAGAGTCTCTCTCCTTTATAATTCATAAACCCAACAAAATGTGGTGCGAGACAATGAAAATAATGAGAGTTACAACAGAGAGTGCAGCAACGAAAATAATCAAAAGTGAATAAAGAATGGAAAACCCTTCTATTTATAACAAAATATTGAGTTATCCTCAAATAATGAGCAATAAGAAAACATTATTGATCCCTTTCTTGGAATAACCACTTGGATTGTTTTATTATATTAGTTTAGGAGGGAAAAAGTATTTAAACTTTTATTTAGAAATAATAAATAAATAAATGATTTGTAGAATTGAGGCTTCTATGATCCATCATAGTTATAAGAAGAATTTCGGCGTAAATCACATATAGAAAGACCTTTGTCGACGCACTTCGAACCAACTAGTGTGGTTCATCATCAGGATAAGTTGAAGAAAGGTCTTTCTATATGTGATTTACGCCGAAATTCTTCTTATAAATAAATTATTTATTTATTATCTCAAGGAATTAGTTGAGGAATAATAGACAAATAAAGATTTATTTAATTATTCCTAAGGGATTTAGTGAAATTTAACAAAGAATAATAATTAATTAGTGATTAATTCATTATTCTTAGAGAAAAATAAGAAAAACAATGATTTATCTCTTTATTTTTCATGATTGGGTCAAATTTGACAAGGAATAATAATAAAACAATGGTTTAATTGATTATTCCTAGAAGAAAATCAAATAAATAATGATTTATTTAATTATTCTTCATGGGTTCAACTATAAATTACTTAATAAAGGTGGTTTATTAGGTAATTTCTCATAGTGAAAGCAATTTTACTATGGCAAAATTGGCTTTACATGGTATACTTCGATCCATCTAGTAAATTAGGCTAGATGACCAATTGTTTGGTGATAACAATTAATAACCATTTTCATGATCATATGGGTTTATCATTATTATTTTCCAAGTAATTTATTTAAGTATTTTAAGAGACTTTATGATTAAATATTAGGAAATTAACATGTTTTCATATATATATATCTAAAAGTGGTATGAGTTTTACGATATTGTAGGTCTATTTGAAGATTCGAGAAGGGCCCTATTTGGCTACTCAACCACAAATTCGAATTTCAATTCCAACTCATGAAGATATGTGGAATAATTGTAGAATATTTGGATTATTGACTAAGCACATTCAAAGGAGAAATATCATGGATGTTTTGATATGTGTCTCCTATCAAAACTAGTAGATAATTTTGAAAGGATTTGTATCTCATATTTTTAGGTGATTGATTGTAACCACAAGAGATAAATGTGGGTTTAGGAGAGATTTGAGGATCTATATTTATTGATTATTTATCGTAAAAAATATATATAAATATGAGTGAATCCTTCATACAAAAGTGTTCTAGATTTAGAGTTCCATCCAAGATTTAATTTGTAAAGTGAGGATAGAGAATAAAAGTGTTGAATTATTGTAATATCTTTGGATCTTTTTCTCGAACTTCATTTTATGGAATACATATTGCTGCTTTGATCTCCAAGATTTGATAATCGTTCGGTGTGCTTGCTAAGGAGTGGAGGGCCCCCATCAACCACAGTTTTCACACCTTTTTCATTTGTTGTACATATTGGTAACATTGTGTAATTATGTTATTTTGTTTATTTTCATTTTACGAAAGTGTGATTTTCAATTCAGCAAGTGTGATTTTCATTTCAAACAAGTGTTGTTTCATCTATCCAAGTTTAGTTTAATTTCTTTCATGTTGTTTTGATTCATGTTGTTTTGTTAAGATTGATTCAATTTATTTATGTTTGGATTGGATTGGATTGATTTAATTTTCTTTCTAATTATTTTCAAGTTTCTTGCATTAAATTAATCTATTCTAAGAAATAATCACCTAGTACATATAGTACACGTATACCTCATCAATTCACAAACCTCGGGTCGACAACTAATGACAGGGATTTAACTCACAATTAAATCACCCAACAAATTTCAAAATCCACATCGGAGTTCAAGAGTCACATGGGAGGTGAAAGGTCACGTCATTTGCCATAAATAAATCCTCATGGCTCAAGAGAAAGGACTTTCCACTTTGGCTTCTCTAGCTTGGCATACGAGACAAGATCATTCTTTGGAGGAGAAAGTAGTGGCTTAATGTTCCATTATTGGAGCTGGTGTTTCATCATTGTAATTGTGTATCTTGTAACTTTCACTTAATATTTGAAGCTCTCAAAGCCAACACACTTTCATGCATGTATCATGGATGTTGTAAAATTATTCTTTTAATGCTTTTGGTATTTTTTTGTGTTCATACATTCTAGAGAAAATAAATTATTTCATTGGATTTAGTATATATCTTGTTGAATTTGCATTGTTACTTGATTTCATGATCGTTGTTACTATGTGAACTATTTCACAGGTTAACTGGTGATTCTTTATATGCTCCCATGTGTCTTTACTAGAATAGTATTATTAATTTTCTCTTAAAGTCTCACTCATTCTACTTTGTTCATGGAAGAACCTTATATACACTACAATTATATGCTTCACAGTGTCAACATACTTGCTTATCACAAATTTTGTGTATAATCTCTTATCTTGATAATTGCAGCTGTTATCACTCAAAATTCTCCCTAGAAGTTATCAGAGGAAGGAAAAGACCGAGGTAGTGACAAACCAATCTTTTAAGCATAGGCTCTAGCCAACCTATGGCTCAGAGAGGGCTCTCTCTATATGATCTAGCTTTGTTTTTTGGGATTCTAGGTTAGTTCTTAAAGTTCAAGAGGTTTTGATTTGTATTGAAGGTTGGATGGTGGAATACTTAAAATAGATGGATAGAATGATGTCTTTCAACCATTGGTATATGGATTCAAAGAAGGGCAATTGAACTGGAATTAACTCATTAAAGGGAGTGTTCAAAGGGCAAGCTAGCAAAGTAAAGTGAAGGTCTTTGGGCAGGATGGGTGAAATGATCTTAACCAGGGTGAGAGAGCACTTAAGAAATCTCATACCGAGATTAAAATGAGGAACAAAGGATAACCATGAGCAAAGGGAAATTAAGAATCCTTTGTTATAGATTATAGGGAGACTTCCTAAACTAAGGAGCAATCAAGAATTCCTTAACTTAGATAATTAGCAAAAAACATTAAAATGCATAATATTTAAAATAGAGTGCAATGAAGCATGTTCTGAGATAAAATTCCATATTATAGCATTCAGATTTCAGATACGTTAAAGATTGTAGAAAAACTTTCAAAGAAAGATAACAACACAAGAGAAACTACTTGTCTATACTTCGCTCTACAAATGAATCCTATGAAATGTATTGTCTTTATTCATTAATCCAGCTTGTTGGTCCAAATAGTGATACAATAGCTTACAATATTTTTACCAAGAAGGTCTATAGAAATGTCTAAGAATCCACCCTACATACTTTGAATTGTGAAGTATTTATACAAAAAATTATTAAAAAAATATCACAAACTAACTTGAGATTTAATCTAGGAAATACAAATATCTTCTTGCAAGAAGATAAAGACAGTTATTGAATTGTTTCATGTTGCCCCTTTTTATGTGGTACTGCTGGATATTATGGTTGGATTTCTAGCCCTTTATGCTAGCTTGCAATTGTGGTCTTTTACACTGGAATATTCTTCAACTTTTATCTTTTACCTGATACTCTTTGACCCTGATACACTTTGGCATGCTGACCTGTTTTCATCTATTTACCTAGTCGTTCTTATTTTTACTATGCAATAACTTTTTTTTCTAAATTTCTCACAATAAATTAGTCATTGTTTCCCAACATTCTGCATCAAGTAATTTGACATTCATCATCCGCCTATATATCTCATCAGCTTCGATATACTTGGCGAAATTGGGCTTAGTGATGAACAAGTGTTTAATCTCATACTGGAGAAAAAACAAGTTCTCGAAGGTGTTATACAAAACTTTTTGTGTTGGTAGTGCTTTTATAGATGAAGTGCTAGCTTGTTCTTTAGCCAACTGCCTGAGTCTATTATCATAGTCCAACTGTGTCATAAGTTTGTCATTAATGACCAATGGACTGGGCAATCCCTTTTCCCTCAAAATTTGGAATTTGGCCATGAATCTATCAATTGCCACCTACATGTTGTGGCACTTTTCTTCTAAGTTCAGCATTAGGTTTCTCTTGGAAAGGACCTTCCTTATTTCCAAAATGGTTTCAGTCCTGTTGATGGGCCCCAAAATTGGTAACAATTTGGGCTCATTTGGCCTAATTTTCCTTGTTCAGTCCTTGTTCAAATCCATCATTTTCTATAGTTTATGCATTATTTTTAGTATGTTTATGTCTTTGGTACGAATAAGGGAATTCACTTGTCCTAGGTGGTTAACACGTGTCTATTTAACGTTTTTTGACATCTATTGGAGCAAAGTCAAAGCAATCATGAGCTATAAGGCAGCCAAGCCTGAGGTGAGGACTTGAAGGGGGGGTGCCTATGGCATTCAATGACCCTTCCTCGGGATCTTCACCTCCAACTCCAAGCTCCAAAGACCACCAAACCGAATCTAGAAGGCAGCCAAGCAGCATTTAGAAATGGATTGTTTATCTCACAGTTTGACATCCGAGTTCCACAAATTGAGGTGGCCAGCTAGGTCCCTCGTGATCTATAAATGTTGAGGCCTCAGCCTTCGTAAAAAGACTTTTGAACCTATTGTGTACTTTGCACCTCAGTGCTACAGCTCTATTTTGTTCCTTTGTAGCCATTTTTGGCATGATTGTTATGATTATTTTTGGATAATGAGAAGCAGTTTGGTTTCCTATCAAATCTGAGTTTTTCATAGGAGCCAAAGCTCTCAGGGTTGGGCCCAACCTGATAGCCTAGGACCTCCTTTCTGTATTGTTACTTTTCCTTTACGTATCATTGTTTTCCTTTATGCATTTGAACATATTTATGTTAAGTAGATTTCGTTATGTTGCTGGAATAGATCACTATTCATGAATGACTTTGGTTTAGATGTTTTGGTAGGATAATAATATCAAAACCTCCAAGAAAAAGGGACAACCACACTCCTGGTCTCGCCTCATCCTTATTGGATTTGGGGCTGAAATTGAGGAACAGTGCTGCCACAAAAACACTAGTTTGCTTGTTTATGCAATCTTTTTGTGTGCTTGTTTTATTAGCAGAGATTAGTCATGGGTTTGGACATCTGAAATGTTTCTTTACGTAGATGGTGTACAAGGTTTTCTTCCCAAATAAAGTTGTTACTCATTTATGTTGTTGATGGTTAGACTAGACTAGTTTAGGACTTGATCATTTGTAGGTATTTTTTTATTTGATCAAGGTACACCGTGCAGGGCATCTTCTTCATTCATTCATCTACCCAAAGTATCATCTGAGCCACCTGTCATGTCTCTTAGCTAAGTTTCTCGTTCCCCATCTATCATTTTAGTCCACGAAACCCTACCTCCTTACCTATCATTGCCTTAGCCTTCTTCAAGCCAAGTCAGCCTTCTACATCTCTTCACTGATCCACCCACCAGTCCTTAGGCCATTTTTAGACCCCTACCCTACCTCCAGATCCATCCATGCACCTTCCCTCACTCATCCATCCCCTGAAAACCGATTCCCAAACATCTTGTAGAAATTCTGAAACTTCCTGTAGAAATTTTGGAACATCCTATAGAACCCCTGCAAACTTCCTATAGAAGCTCACAAATGAGATTTCCTGATAGCCAAACCTTGTGAAACTCTGGGGAAGAGTGTCAGGGACTCCTTAGACCCCCTCTGAACCTCTCCAACCATTTCCAAGCATTCCTCTTCCTTGATCCACTCCTGCACAGTGAAGCATAGTTCAAGCATATGCATGTGAAAATCGACACTTAATCAAAAAATACAAAAAGATACTTTCTAGGACAAAGGTAGTCTAAGACATATGCATTTTCCCTTTTTGAAGTCAATGGCATCTCATTTAGTAGTTTGCATTCTCATTTTTTCATCAGTAGGACTGGCTGGTAGAATTAGGGTTTGCTAGGGTTTGCATTTCTTTTTGGCTTTCAGTTTCTTTTCGCAAAGTAGATTAGTTTCCTTTGAGTTAGCTTTCATCCATCACTTAAAAGCTTCTTTTGAGAACTCATAGAAGTTGGCTAAAGCCCCTAGCAGACTTGTGCTAGCTGACCAAGTGACAGTTGCGGCAAGAGCTAGTACTTGTGCATACAGCACCGTCGCTTCCAAGTTTTGTTACGAACAACCGGGTTGATAAAAGTAAAGAAGGGAGTCCCAGGAGTTGCAGCATCATTGCTGCAATACTGGAGCCCACCAAAAATAATAAAAACAAAAAATAAAAATAAAAATAAAAATAAAAATAAATAAATTAGGTCGAAATTAATGCAAATTTAGAATAGATCACAAAGAATGAGCTAAAGGTTGTGTTAGTCTTTCAAAATAGAAAAAAGTCATGTCTTACTTCCTTTGAACATTTTAGACCTATATCACTATTGAAGGTAATTGCAAATATGTTGGAAATATACATTATGAAAGTTCATACCAAGAGAATAGTTTGGTTTGCTATTTAATCGAGAGATACATGGCGTAGTAGGGATTGAATAACAAGTCTCCATTCAATTAAAACTGGCAAAAAATCAACAGTGGTCATGATCTACGGACCCAGACCCATAGATGGAGTAGTAAAATACTTGGGTTTCCACTTAAAGACAACTCACTGTAAATATAGAGATTAGTTATGCCCAGTAAAGAAATTGAAGCCATGTTCTAATGTTAATGTCAAAGGTTGT
The DNA here is from genome assembly GCA_000404065.3 of Pinus taeda. Classification (NCBI taxonomy): domain Eukaryota; kingdom Viridiplantae; phylum Streptophyta; class Pinopsida; order Pinales; family Pinaceae; genus Pinus; species Pinus taeda. Next base: position 251,985 of record APFE030977536.1, on the reverse strand, counting down.
TATTTTAGGGAGGTGTGCTGGTATTGGTTTATAATTTAAATATTTAGACGTATGAATGTTAAATTTATTTAGATAATTTGACATGGTTATATGAAATTGTAAATTATGATTTTAACAAAAGTCATTTCAGTGTCGTACCTCCTATCAAGTTTTTTTAATTTGTGGTTTTACATCCATAGAAAGGATTATAATACTCTCTTGATTCTAAACCAATTTGTTGATTTTCCAAGAAATAATGGTGTTCGAGACTCTCCTCTTGAAGCCAAATATGCCACTGTAATTCATGACTGCAAGCATTTTTACTGAATACAAATATTAATTATGTAACAATCTTAGTGAAAATTCCATGTAATAAAAGTTAATAAATGAAAAATAATAACCACGGGTGATGGGACACTTATTCCAAGTTGAATGTTGGGCAAGGCATCCTAGTGTGGGTGTTCATTGGTTTATTAATGGCTAAGGAAATTGGCAAAGGCAATGGCAAAGCAAAATGGCATTTTTAGCACATTTATTTATGAAAATAATGGAAATTAGGAGAAAAACAAGGTGAAAGGTCACAGGTTGCATGTGAGGAGGAAAATAAAGGAAATTAATGGAAAATGAAGAAAATCGAGGCCTCATTAATAAAAAGTTTTTTGAGGATCAATTCACAGAATTTTGTCAGTTTAGTTTTAAAGCTCTCTCTTTATTCTTTCTCTCTCATACTCTTGGACACTTAAAGTTTTCTTGGAGCACTCTTGCAGAAATGATCCGAGTTGACTCAACTCGCAGATTTAACCAAGCTCTTTTGCTTCCGTGATGTAGTTAGAATTGCATTTTATAAGAGCATAAATGAACATATATGCATGCTTAAACAAATGGAAACATAGTGATGATCAACAAATCATAAACAAGAAACATTGATAACAGAGTTCGTCTAGTGTGGACTACGTCTCCGAGCCTGGTGTCAAGATGGTGTTGGTCGCTTCATTCAGTGCTGTAAATTGTGAAGATGTACATGGACTATATTTTTTGTCATACAAGGACATGTGCCCTCTACATGAGTGGCAAAATCTTTCCACGAGACGTTCTGCTACAGGAACTATCACTCACAACAAACCTCCTATTAGCATGACATAAACTTACACATGGCGATAATGAGTATCCCACCATCATGGCAACAAAGGGATCTCGACCAAAACACCCATGGTGACAATGAGTATCCCGCCATCATGGAAATAAAGGAATCTCAATCAAAACATACATAAAAATCCATGGTGAATACATCTCACAAGAAATAGGCACAATGATTCTACATCATATATCAAGTAGGAATCGAAACAACATAGTACATCTTACAGCAAATGATCAAAGAAGTACATGACAACAACACCGCATATACCTCAACTCTGATGCTGACTGAAGAATAGAATACGCAATTGGTGAATCTAAATGCACCATCAAAATCATGGCATCGCATAGCATAAGATCCATTGTCCACACTCTGAAATTTGACACCATCAAAATTTGGGCCTGTAGAAATCTTTTAGATTCCCTCGCAATTCTCCAAAGATTCCCTCCTTTAGATTGACTGCAGATCTACAGCTCAAATCAGAAAACTGATCTCGACATTGAGATCCTTGCGAAATTCTGAGAAGAATGAGTATAAAGTTGGTTGCATTCTGGATCCGGAAAATTTTAGCCTCCAAGGACTCTGAAAGATTCCCTCAAGATTCTAAAAGATTCCCTCAAGATTCTCGAAGATTCTCCTCCGCTGGGAATTTGCAAATCCACTGCTTAAAAGACGAATCCGACCTCGCCATTGCGTTCCCTGTGAAAATCTGATAAAAATGACTGTAAACTTGATTACATTCTAATCAAATCAAATTTTACCTCCCAAAGAATCTTTGCCATCAAAAGAATATTCCTCATCTCAAAAAACGTGTCAAGGTTCCGCCTCCTAAAACTGCATCATGGTTCCTGTTAGCCTCCTCCTGCAGCAGGTTACTCATCTTTCATGATTGACATTTTTACATGCCAAATATGTCATTCTTTGCATGCTACAATGTTTCATATTTGCTACAGAAGCCAAAGAAGATTGCCAGGAGAATGTGCCAGTTCAAGTGCCACTGTTGTGTTCCAATTTTGATGTACTAGTCCATTTTTGAAGAATTTTCGGTTAAATGGAGGTCCAAACAGTTTAATCTTGGTCTCGCTAGGTTTCAATTTCCTGTTTTAGAATATAGAGAATTAACATCTGTCCAAACAGCTTAATCTTGGCAGATTCCTAGATAGGTAGAGAAGCAAGGGTGCTCAACAGCTTAATCTGAGCCCCTGGATGAAATGAGTGTAGATGTAGATAGGAGGACAGAAAAAGAAAAAGTTGAAAAGCTGGTTCTGCAAGTCTAAGTGCACCCAAACCAAAAATAAGAAAAAATGCTAGGTAAGTAGGCTGGGTAGGTAGTTTTGAGGTTGTGGAATGTTGATTTGTGATCAATTTCATGTTTTCAAGTGTCATATCTGTTCAAGTCACAATTATCAGGAAGTGGCCATTTGAAAGACTCAAGCGAGGCATGTCTAACTCCCCCTTCTTCCTCCTTCCCCAAATCATTCACTAACTTCCCAAAGAGGTCAAGATCTGCTTGATATCTCTCAATTTCATCATTTTCATATCAATTGCCTTGGTAAAGATCTGCTTTGCCCAAGGAATATTCATACTCCCATTATAAATCATTTTTCCCCTTAATAACCTGAGGTTCACATACTTAGCGCTTTCTTATCACCTGTCATATTAACTATTAACTTTTACTATATATCTCCCTATCTATTTCCCCCTTCCCCTACTAAAAACTATGTTAATAACTCCTCTATATACTTATCCCCTCCCCTTGGTTGAAAAATAACCATAAGTATCCCTTGGGAATTATTAATTTTGCCTGAAACTTAGTAAGAACCCTCATGTTGTTGATAAAAACCCCTTCCAAATGCATTGAGACTCACTCCTATGCATAAAACCTTCTTTCTGCCCTTATCCTAAAGTCATGCATGAAAATATTTTACCCCGCGCACATTCAACCCCAAAAACCCACTTTTCCTAAAGTTTTCTACCCCCACCGAATTAAAAATTAAAATTAATTGGCGCGCGGGCCCCCTTCTTATCCCTCCGCCACCTTGTCTTATCCGCCAGCCGTCCGATCGCCAGAGCCCGAGATCTGCGGTGGGCGGGTCTTTTTGTGCCCCGACATGCCGAAGGTTAGCACACAAGAGATCGACGGTTTTGTCGTCGTACTCCCACCACGCGTCGCCCTCCCAACTATGGTGGAGCCCCCCTGCCAATACCGCCTAGGCACAAAAGCGGTGCGCCACAAACCGGAAATCGCCCTCCCCTTGCATGACATAAGCACCATGTCACCCACCAAGTTGCCGCCATCTCACCCCTTCCTGCCTGCGTCGGCCTGCCACCGTACTGCCATGTCATCACCCCACCGTACTGCCACGTGACCTTGCTAACATCATCGTCGTACAGGAGGGTCCCACTGCTGATGTCATCCGTCGTACCGCTGACGTTAGCAGCTGAAAAAAATGCGCAAGTGCAAAATTGAGGCTTCGGAGGCCCGGAATGAAATTCTAAGGTAGTTTTCGATGCGCGATTAGTGCTAATCGCGCATCGCTACGGGAAATGGGCCAAATTGGGGAACCTTTGGGGAATCTTTTGATTCCTCAGCCATTTTTGTGCCGAAAAGAGCAGAAAAGGCCCGATTTTGCAGTTTTAAGCGTATCAGCAGAAAGAGAGATGTCCCAGTTCAAGTATCAAAGTGTATCAGAGAAAAATTGAAGCCAAAATTAATGTCAAAGAGTATCAGGATGTGGCAAAGTGTATCAGTAAAGATCTGTCAGCGGCCCAAAGCAATAAAACATTAAAGAACCCTCCAGCAAAGTCAACAAAACAGTAAAGGCTATCAAAGAACTCTCAAATCACACTTACTGCACATCAAAGTCACATGAGATCAGTGGACCAAAAATCAAAGCACAGTTATTGCAGAACCACTGCACCAGGTCACCAAGGACACCATATTAACTCATTTTGATCCAGTTTCCTCGAGCGCAGCCCAAAGGATATTTACTTGCATTTAATTTCAGCACAAGTTAGGTTTAAAAGCTTTTCCCACAGACCTATTTAGGTCAATTGTAATAAATACTTTTGGATATTTTACCTATAAACACTACCCTGAACAATGTAATGAGGGTTGGTTTTTGTTGGTTGGATGTTTTTCTTAAGCAAAGACTCGCACTGTATATCTAATCTATAATCAAAGACTGCTTACGAGCTTGGAGAATGAATTGTGTACTGTGTTTAATGGTTGAAGAGTGACTGTGGAATTCTTGTGCTGGTACATGACCCAATAAGTGTTTCTTACCTCTGTTTTTCCATTCATACATCATTATCTAAACAGCAGAAAGAAAGATTAGCTTAGA
>APFE030977536.1:195659-237304 GCA_000404065.3 Pinus taeda | reverse complement strand
TAGGTAGTTTTGAGGTTGCAGAATGTTGATTTGTGATCAATTTCATGTTTTCAAGTGTCATATCTGTTCAGGTCACAATTATCAGGAAGTGGTCATTTGAAGGACTCAAGCAAGGCATGTCTAACTCCCCCTTCTTCCTCCTTCCCCAAATCATTCATTAACTTCCCAAAGAGGTCAAGATCTGCTTGATATCTCTAAGTTTCATCATTTTCATATCAATTGCCTTGGTAAATATCTGCTTTGCCCAAGGAATATTCATACTCCCGTTATAAATCATTTTTCCCCTTAATAACCTGAGATTCACATACTTAGCACTTTCTTATCACCTATCATATTAACTATTAACTTTTACTATATAGCTCCCTATCTATTTCCCCCATCCCCTACTAAAAACTATGTTAATAACTCCCCTATATACTTATCCCCTCCCCTTGGTTGAAAAATAACCATAAGTATCCCTTGGGAATTACTAAGTTTGCCTGAAACTTAGTACGAACCCTCATGTTGTTGATAAAAACCCCTTCCAAATGCATTGAGACTCACTCCTATGCATAAAAACCCTCTTTCTGCCCTTATCCTAAAGTCATGCATGAAAATATTTTACCCCGCGCACATTCAACCCCAAAAACCCACTTTTCCTAAAGTTTTCTACCCCCGCCGAATTAAAAATTAAAATTAATTGGCTCGCGGGCCCCCTTCTTATCCCTCAGCCAGCTCGTCTTATCCGCCAGCCGTCTTTTTGTGCCCCGACATGCCGAAGGTTAGTGCCCGGGAGATCGGCGGTTTTGTCGTCGTACTCCCGCCACGTGTCGCCCTCCCAGCTGTGGTGGAGCCCCCCCTGCCAATACTGCCCAGGCGCAAAAGCGGTGCGCCACAAACTGGAAACCGCCCTCCCCTTGCATGACATAAGCACCACGTCACCCGCCAAGTTGTCGCCATCTCACCCCTTCCTGCTTGCGTCGGCCTGCCACCATACTACCACGTCATCACCCCGCCGTACTGCCACGTCACCCTACTGACGTCATCACCGTACAAGATGGTCCCACTGCTGACGTCATCAGTCGTACCGCTGACGTCATGCTGATGTCAGCAGTTGAAAAAACGCGCAAGTGAAAAATTGAGGCTTCAGAGGCCCAGAATGAAATTCTGAGGCAGTTTTCGATGCGCGATTAGCGCTAATCGCACATCGCTACTGGAAATGGGCCAAATTGGGGAATATTTGGGGAATCTTTTGATTCCTCAGCCATTTTTGCACCAAAAAGAGAAGAAAAGGCCTGATTTTGCAGTTTTAAGCGTATCAACAGAAAGAGAGATGTCCCGGTTCAAGTATCAAAGTGTATCAGAGCAAAAGCGAAGCCAAAATTAATGTCAAAGAATATTAGGATGTGGCAAAGTGTATCAGTAAAGATCTGTCAGTGGCCCAAAGTAGGAAAACATTAAAGAACCCTCTAGCAAAGTCAACAAAATAGTAAAGGCTATCAAAGAACTCTCAAATCACACTTACTGCACATCAAAGTCACATGAGATCAGTGGACCAAAACTCAAAGCACAGTTATTGCAGAACCATTGCACCAGGTCACCAAGGACATCATATTAACTCATTTTGATCCAGCTGCCTCTGGCGCAGCCCAAAGGATATTTACTTGCATTTAATTTCAGCACAAGTTAGGTTTAAAAGCTTTTCCCGCAGACCTGTTTAGGTCAGCTGTAATAAATACTTTTGGATATTTTACCTATAAAGACTGTCCTAAACAATGTAATGAGGGTTGGTTTTTATTGGTTGGATGTTTTGCTTAAGCAAAGACTTGCACTGTATATCTGATAATTTCTATAATCAAAGACTGCTTACGAGCTTGGAGAATGAATTGTGTACTGTGTTTAATGGTTGAAGACTGACTGTGGAATTCTTGTACTGGTACATGACCCAATAAGTGTGTCTTACCTCTATTTTTCCATTCATACATCATTATCTAAACAGCAGAAAGAAATATTAGCTTAGAACTTGTTTAATTGCACTCTATGCTCAATTTTTGTTGTTTCTTTATGTTTTTCATCTGTTTTAGGCATAAATATGAATTCCACTTGGCTCATATTTGCCCTAATTCACCAGTATGATAGTTTCCAGGAATTCTTAACTGCCCCTAGATAGAGCTCATTTTCCTTCCCTCTGTTAAGTTGATTGAGAGATTCTTAATTGCCTCTCATTCCTTACATTTCATTCCATCTCTTTAGCTTGAAGGTTGTTTCATGTGCAGCTACCTTGCTCCATATTCCTCTTGTGATCAAGAAAGCCTACTTGTGGTTCTACTCCTTGACTCCATGCCCAATGGTTTGAAACTTATCACTCTATGCATGTCTCTCTGCTTGAAAGCATCTTCCTTCCATTCAAACACCATCCAAACATAAACAAAACCCATTGAACCCAATAACTAGCCTAAAATTATCATCAACAAAGCTAAATCATCAAGAGAGAGCCCTCTCTGATTGCAAGTGGGCTAGAAGCTGCAATCCAAAGATTGTTTTGTGGTTACCTCGGCCGTATCCCTTCAGGAGCTTAGGGACAACCTGAGTGATAACAGTTCCACCTGGGCATGGTTCTGCGACACAAAACTTCGTTCTCCTTCCGGCGAATTCCATTCCATCGTGCTCTCCCCCCGTTCCATTCTACACTACACGATGCAATATAGAGAAATGTCTTTTATATATTTTCTCAATAGAGTGATCAACAAAGTTTGTTGCTAGTTCGTTAAGGCAATGGGTTTGAAGCAAGGGGGTCGGGATCAAATCCCGCCTCTACCAAAAATATACGTGATTTGTTTGTTTTAATGTTGGCACGTTGTAATTTTGGTACTCCATTGAGTTTTTTAATGAAAATTTGTAATATGGCTTACCAACCTTTAAATTTTGTTACGCCATTTGGTATGGCTTTCCAACATTACAATTTTTTTACGCCATTTGGTATGGCTTTCCAAGATTACAAGATATATATATATATACCATGCAATTAACCATATATGTGTGCTTTTGTGTTTTAATGTTTTCTTTATATGGTTTTGGCATATTATCCTTTTATGATATTCGTTGGATTCAAATATGCCCAATTTTTATGGAATAAGTTTAATATAATAACTTTTTTTAATATATTAATTTTTGTTTTGTTAATATATATGAATTTTGGTTATTAGGTTTCATTTTATATTTTATGATATATTTTAATATCATGTTTTTATTTTATCTTTTTGTAGGAGATAAGGAACCGATGGATGAGCACCAAGTGTCAATGGCTAATAGGCTATCAGTCGACTACCATGTAACCCATGGGTCTCACTTGCTGACTAGGATACCATGTGGCGCACTGTGGGCCCTGTTTTTTTCCCTTGTCATGTCAAACTTTAAATAGCTCTATCTCCCTCATATGAGCTCTGATTTGAGTGACATTCACATCGTTGGAATCAGGGCGACGAGAACTACATTTTTGTCTCGGTTCAGGAGAGTTCTGGCCACTTTGAATTTTGACCATTTTTTAGTCGTCTTGGACTTTTACATGTGTCTAGAGCCACCTAGATCAATCCTCTCCACTAAGGAGCTTTTGGTCCTCCAAAAGCATGAAAATAATCTGCAACTTCTTTGTACCTTGTCTGCACTACAAGTGTCCTGATAGGTCACCCTTCCTTCTCCTTCACTTTTGTCCTCCGGAGCCATAAGCAATGAGTCGACACCTGCATCCCCTGCAATCATGTAGTACATTGTTTCGCAAATTACAAGCTTGATTTACAATACCAACTAAACACCCAAGCATCCCATACTAGCCATGAGTTTATAACACATATTCGGTGGTCAAGTTTACATCAAAATGGAAACAATACCTCAACTATTAAACACACAAAGACAAGACATCATTTTTGCTTAACAAGTGATGGAAAACACATCATCACTTTCACATTTTAAATTGCAACAAATTATTTAAAAAAGCATGGCCATGACAAGCTAACATATCTAGAAACCATTTTTCACTTATCAATGTGAATGGGTCATCCCCCTATGGTGGTTTTGCTTTTCGAACAACTTTTTCAACTCGTTCATGCACTGACGCTTTGTCTTTAAGGCACTACTCTGTATGGAGCCTCCAACACGTGGCTCTTTGATGGCCACCTCTGTCGCAATGACTGCAATAAGTCTTCTTCCTCTAGATCTGCTTAACATGTTTCTTCCTCTACGGTGGTTAAGGCCTTGCATGCCTCATCCTCTTTCGTGCTCCCAATCTCTTCCAACACTCAGCAAATATATGGCTATGTAAACCACACAAAAGTACATGTTTTTCGATGCCATCATTTATGTCCATTGTTAACAACATGATTGCAATTGAAATAAACATTCGAATATTGAAACTTGTTATACCTTTCCTTGTTCTCTCTGGTGTAATTATGGCGACGAAAGCTTGCCTCAACTCTTTCCCTACAATGGGCACTGCCATGGGATGATGGTGATGTGTTCCCATCATTCTCTTTCCTCGATGATTTCAACAATGTCTCGAAAGCATCTGTCACCCTTGAGCATTCTTCTTCGGTGTATCCCAAGCCTACAAATCGAGGTCTTTTCACGACCTCCAATGGCTGAGTTATGCCTTGGATATTAACACCCAGTTCTTCTTCTTCCTTGTACCTCATCCTGGTAAGGAGCCTTCTGTTTGTCCCTGTAATTGGTATCCCCACATTTCCAACAGAAATTATACTATGTGAAGATGAAACTGAAGAGAAATCAACATCTTCTACCTCCACTATCAAGTTGGAAAGAACTGATGAGGGCTTCTCATCATCTGTTGGTAGTGGTTCACTGGCTGTCTTGGTGCATTCCCCAACTTCCTTCCCAACATACCTAAGTCCTGCCTGACGGGGTAATTCCTCTACTTTGATGGGGTTGACAATGCCTTGGCCATTAATGCCCAAGCCTTTTCCTTCATACCCCAATCCCTTCAGTAGTTTGGAGCCAATTCCTATGGTATGATTTTCAAAAACAGCGAAATCATCATCAAGAAACATACATGAAGTTAGAGAATTACTTTTTACCTCATAGAGGTCACGCTGTAGCTTTTCCAAGGCCTCGTCCTTAGCTTGCAACTGTCGTAGCATCCTCTATTTCACCTCTTTCTCTTCTCGTAGAAACCTCTTCAATTCAGTGTTATTTGCTTGAAGACCCTGGTTTTTGTGCTTCAGTTCTTCCAGGGCCTCTTCCGTGGCTCACAACTGAAGCTGTAATTATCGCTTTTCATTTGTCTCTTCTTGTAGAGCTTCATACATTATGTCCAAGTTTTTCGACACTCTGAGCATGGTCTCGTGCATCTCTTTGTCATCCTCCATCATTGCATGTTCCATTATTCACGCTCGCAATTCACATCAACGAAAAGACCGCTCTGATACCTAACTTGATCTGAGTTGACTCAGCGCCCAGATTTAACCAAGATCTTTTGCTTCCGTGATGTAGTTAGAATTGCATTTTATGAGAGCATAAATGAACATATATACATGCTTAAACAAATGGAAACATAGTGATGATCAACAAATCATAAACAAGAGACATTGATAATGGATTTCGTCCAGTGTGGACTACGTCTCTAGTTCTGGTGTCAACATGGTGTTGGCCGCTTCATTCAGTGGTGGAAATGGTGAAGATGTACATGGACTATGTTTTTTGTCATACAAGGACATGTTCCCTCTACATGAGTGGCAAAGTCTCTCTACGAGATGTTCCACTACAGGAGCTATCACTCACAACAGACCCCCTATCAGCATGACCTAAACTTACACATGGTGAAATTAAGTATCTTGACATCATGGCAACAAAGGGATCTCAACCAAAACACCCATTGTGACAATGAGCATCTCTCCATTATGGCAATAAAGAGATCTCAATCAAAACATACATAACAATCCATGGTGAATACATCTCACATGAAATAGACACAAGATTCTACATCATACATCAAGCAGGAACCGAAACAACATAGTACATCTCACAGCGAATGATCAAAGAAGTACATGACAACAACACCGCATATACCTCAACTCTGATGCTGACTAAAGAATAGAATACTCAGCTACTGGATCTTAATGCACCATCGAAATCATGGCGTCGCATGGCATAAGATCAATTGTCCACTCTGAAATCTAACACCGTCAAAATCTGGGCCTGTACGAATCTTTTAGATTCCCTCGTGATTCTCCAAAGATTCCCTCCTTTGGGTTGACTGGAGATCTACAACTCAAATCAAAAAACTTATCTTGCCATTAAGATCCTTGTGAAATTCTGAGAAGAATGAGTATAAATTTGGCTGCATTTTGGATCTGGGAAATTTCAGCCTCCAAGGAATCTGGAAGATTCCCTCAAGATTCTCAAAGATTCTACTCTGATGGGAATCTACAAATCCATTTCTCAAAAGGCAAATCCGACCTCACCATTGCGTTCCCTACGAAAATCTAAGAAAAGTTACTATAAACTTGATTACATTATGATCGAATGAAATTTTTCCTCCCAAGGAATCTTCAGCATCAAAAGAATATTCCTCATCTCGAAAAATGTGTCAAGGTTCTGCCTCCTGGAACTACATCATGGTTCCACCTGGGCGTATTTCCGCTACACGGAACTTTGTTCTCCTTCTGGAGCCTTCCATTTCGTCGTGTTCTCCCTCCGTTCCGTTCTACACTGCCTAACGCACTATGGAGAAATGTCTTTTATATATTTTCTTGGTAGAGTAATCAACAAAAGTTGTTGGCCAGTTGGTTAGGGCGGTTAGTTTGAGGTAGTGGGGTCAAGGGATCAAATCCCACCCCCACCAAAAATATACGCAGTTTATTTGTTTTAACATTGGCGCATTGTAATTTTAGTACTCCGTTGAGTTTTTTAACGAAAATTTGTTATGCCATTAATATGGCTTACCAACCTTTAAATTTTGCTACGCCATTTGGTATGGCTTTCCAACATTACAAGGTTTATATATAGATAATATAATAATATATACCATGTCATTACCATATATGTGTGTTTTTGTGTTTTAATGTTTTCTTCAGATGGCTTTGGCATATTATAACAAACCATAGAAAATCCTTTTATAATATTCGTTGGATTCAAATATGCCCAATTTTTATCGCATAAGTTTAATATAATAACCATTTTTTAATATATTAACTTTTGTTGTGCTAGTATATATGAATTTTAGTTATTATGTTTATTTTTATATTTTATGAGATATTTTAATATCATGTTTTCTTTTGTCTTTTTTTGCAGGAGTGTTTTGGGAAGTTTTAGTGTCTATGGATAAACGCCTAAACCCCTAGACTAGTAGTTAAGTCTAGAACAACAGTGCAAAGCATTCTCTACTTTTTCTATAACCAATAGATTAAATAAGACAGTAAAGAAGCCTACCTGAAGCTTTCGCTTACTCCTTATCTCCCTTGACCAATTATGTCGCTCCTTTTCGTACTTAATCCGCTTGAAAAGTACCTGCACACAGACAGAAGACAAAAACTGATCAAAGCATATGATAATGATCTATTGATTAGACATAAAATGGAATCAAGTGCATAATACACATGTGAAAGCATCAATAAACAATACAAACATATGGAAAAAGCTTTGAACACTTTATTAGTAAAAGGAAGAGTTACAACCTAATTTGCTTGATTCAATGCCACTCCTCCAGTTCAATCCCATCCTCTCCTCATGACAAGCAAGACATTTTGACATCATTACAATACTTGAAACCAAATCAAGTCTCATACTAACAGAATCTCCCTATAGTTCAATGATTTACAACCCCTGATCACTTAGATGAGTGGTCCTTTTATAGGTGAATGAAGGAAGTTATGCCATAAATAGTGACAATGAATGCCCTCCCAAACTTAGGATTTAGTTCCATGGAGCAAGGGATAAAGGGATTGATGTTCCTTAACTTCCTCCCTCATCCAATTTCGAGCCCAAAGGAGTGGATAGCCTTGGGAAACTTCTAGAAGCATCCTATAGATAAGAATATTCCAAACCCCAATTCATATTTCACTCAAATTCGCCCAGCACAGGCCAAAGAGGGCTCAAGTGCGCTGCAATGCACCTTGGCAGTGTACTGGGCTACCTGATAAAGGCTTGCCTGCGCTGATCTTCCTAGACGCAGTTTTTGGATGATTTCAATCATGTAATCTCTTGGGAAGGAGGCATTCTGATGGTCGACTTGATTAGGGCATGTAACAATTGAATTAGGGTTTGATAGGCCCTAATAGTACGGATCTGTAAGTCGGGGTTGATGTGCCCAAATGGATCTGTAACAGTTTCCCCCTAAAGTATGAAGTCATAAATATGTATGTCGAGTGAAATACTTTACTATGTGGAGAGGAGGTTTCGAAGTGGAAGGTGACCTGCATCAATTACAATATATATATCATGATAATTTGATTTTTTCTCATGAACTTGCTAAGGGAATGCATACCCATGCTCAGCTTATAAACTTTCATTACATGTACAAATATAGTCGTCTACCGATATAGACTCATGAATGGATGATCATGAATGTAAGGCCATTGTATATTTGATTTAGTACTCCTGAAAATATCGCAGCTCGGATGGATGAAACTAGATCTGGGGTCTTCAATCTCGTTCAATATTTCACTCAAGTACAAGTCTAACCATGTGAATAGATGATCTGAAGTCGAACATGGGAAGACATTATCTGATTACCAGCCAATGATGCAAGCTAACTAACATGAGAGAAATCACCAATAATGATAATGACCCTCAAGGTACTATAGTACATTTCGCATGGTGTGAATAAATTATTTGATGTCGAACACCATACAAAGTCTTTCAGTCGAAGGCCAGTGATGTCAACCTATCGCTAGAAGCGAGAAACCTGCCATTGATGTATGCAAGCCTCAAGGTATTGAAGGGGTATTTCTATGTCAACTTCTTGGATAATGTGCTGATGTCGACAAGAAGCGACTCATTGCAGGAGGGCCTTGATGTATCCCACATCAACGACATTAAATGAGGTAAATGATTTTGGAGATGAAAATCGACTGATGATAGAAGGTTCAAGAATGGAGGTCATGAAAATGAAGGTTTACGGTATTGTAAAGGATGAAGTTTGAACTGAATGACTTCTCTTGAACATGTCGACGACACTAAAATGAATTGCTAGCATTGACCCAAAACAAAGTAATGGATGGTATGATAGACCAACGGTGTGATAACCATCAAGCTGAATGACCCAACCCACATAGTCATGGTGATGAGGTGAAATTTTCATGTTCAAGAGCGACTTGCTACCATAAAGTGTTCTCCCCTTTTTCCATTTTCCCCAGTCATTGCTGACCAGTACCTCTTTATTTTTATCAAGCTTTAGGAGGATAACATATGCTTGTTGTATAATTCCACCCTTCGGGTGAATCCATTGCTATTTGATGCTTTAACAAGTCTAGCGACGATGAAACTCGGTCTTGTCTAGATGGACAAGTTTGTCACTATTTGATGTTTTTAATGAGTTTAACGACAAAAATAACTCGGTCCTTTTCATGTTTAGAGAGTTTGAAAAGGGACGAAAAGGAAACTCCAAAAGTTCTTTTTCGTAGATTGTCTTTCAAGTCCAAAAAAGTAAGAAACAATACGAGAGAGAACCTATTGACCATGTTCGATCAACGTATTCCTTTTTCGTAGTTAATCTATCTCAGCCCGAAAAAGGTTTAAACTTATACTGAGTAGATATCAATTCCAATACGTTAACGAGCTGGAAATGACAAGCGCTCGGAAACCTTTTCATGTTTAGAGAGTCTGAAAAGAGCTTAAAGAGGACTCTAAGGGGGTTCCTTTTTTGTTTTCAACAAAACTCGAAAATGAGATAAAAGTTTGCTTTGTGGTCAAAGATGTTCAATTTACATTTGAGCACGTCAAATTCTGCATGTCAGATGTCAAACCTGCTCAAAACACCATCAAAATAGATAAAATAATACCTGTTTCATGGATAAAATGAATAAAAACTAATGTTTACTCGATTAATGTGCAAGAAATAAACATAAAAACAAGTTTTACCATTTCACATTTACTCTTTGATCTTGGTGCTTTGGAGCAGTTTTTTACCTCAAAGTTCACCAGCTTATTGCGAAAGATTCAGTGGACCATTCGTTGTGTCGTCCACACTAGGTAGGAACTATCTCTGTTCTCTTTCCTTTCATAACATTCATTTTCAGTTTCAGGCAAAAATTTTGATTTTTTGGGGCCCCTAGGATTTCAATTCTCAAACCTGGAATCAGCACACCCTTTCATCATCGAAAGGTGCGTTGCAGTGCACTCACCTAGAAGGCTGCCTGCATTGCAACGCATTGTCCCTAAGACTAGGCTGCACTGGGTGCAAAACCCAATTTCATTTAGTTGTTTTCACCCAAAAATTCTTCTATTTTTTGCAAGAAATGGATCCTAATTTGCCTTATGGTTGTATTTTCAGGTATTCATCGGATTATAATGATGATTACATGGAGAGAACGAGAGCACGAAGAACAGGATATTATTGCCCTAAATAACCAGGGCATGGTTAAGGCCCTAAGGAATTGCAGGTTACTCAAATATTTCTGATTATCTGGTAAGAGGCAACAAATTGAGCTTTTGCAGTTCCTTGTTCGTTCATGAGATCCTACCGATCAGGCATTTCACATTAGAGACAAAGTGGTCTTAATTACCATCAATTTCATGTACTTTTTATCGGATTGTCGAGGCAGGGTGCCCCCATCTCACTTTCTGGATTTGCCAAAGGGGGTGAATCAGTGAGAGATTACATACGACAGTTCTGTCGGCCAGGCACACAACCTAGTAAGGATGGAAAGATTAACATCAGGGGTCTTAGTGATTTACCATTGAGTACGATCCTCTTTACCATTGCCAAATTGGCTGGCAACGTGACATTACATTTAGCAAACAGATCATACATGCAGTATGCATTAGAGTGTTTAGATCCAAAAGTGTTCAACTGGTGCGAGGCAGTACTTTCATCCTTGAAAGAACAACTGACCAAGGTGAAAAGCGGAAAGACAAAGAACTTTGGCTATGGGTCGATCCTAATTTCTTTCTCCTTGGAGAAAATTCCACTTATGTAGCCACAACTTGTTTCACTCGGTGTATCTAGACCTAGGGATCCACGGATGCAGAGATGGGTAGATATTATGGCTAGGCATGCTGGTCAGTCATTGATTACATTTACCCCTGCATTCTTTGAGTGGCTTGATCGACAAGATATGGTCATCGCAGAGTATCCATATTCAAGGATGGATTTCTGCGGAGATCCAAACATGATGTTACTAGTTGGAGCATAATGGGGTGCTATAGGTAAATTTTTTGACCAAAGTGTTTTTTGATTTTAAAGTTTCTACATTTTTTGTGTTTTTTTATTATTTCCAAGGCTAAACAAAATCATTTCTTATGTCTGCAGACGTTGGACCTGTTTGACCTGTGGGGCATCAATGAGAGGTAGGTGGGCCAGCACATAGACCTATTGGGAGAGCAATTCTCCGAGACTTAGATTTAGCCAAGACACTAGTTGAACTATAGGACGACATAGAGGGTTTGACCCTAGGCATTCTAGATGTCCGGATTGAGGAGTTGCCTATGCGAATGCAATGCCACACCATTGGTGTTCCGAGTCATTTGATGAGACTTTTATGCATGATAGCATAGGCTATGACCTGTTATCATGAGCACCGCTAGTCTACTTAGATGTTTTCTGCATACATTTTGAGTTTCGAGTCAGATGACTAATTTTTGTCTTGGACACAAACTATTTGTAAAAACTTTTAAAAAAACTATCTATTTTACTTTTAAAGTTTTATTATGGTTATGTGATGCAATCCTATTAAACTGATGATGTAAATTGAAAATATTTACTTTACATATGTCGCAAATGTCTATTTAACACATAATTTGCTAGAGAATCAACTAATGTGTTTATATTTCTGGAAATACGCTGATATTGAATAAACTCAAAATACCTTTCCAAAATACGAACTCTAAGGAACATGCGATGAATTGTTGGGTTTCAGACAGTATGAATGCTAGTAAGTTGTAGTACAACGAGTTGTGAGTACATCCTAATGATGATTTGGCATATGCCAAGTGAAATGGCATCAGAGAGAAGTTCAACCAACGTGTTATACTCAGCGATATTGTTCGTCAATCGACCAATACAAATCTCTCTAAAAATCACTAACTCGCCGATTGGAGCAAAAATGGCCCATGCTGCAAAGGATAGGTTCTGTGTACTACAACTAGCCCCATCGGCATAACCAACAAACAGTTCCGAAAAGTTCGACATCTGCAACAAATGCAAAGTGGATTACTTAACCAAATAAAAACTCTAAAAGAAACACACACACACATGCAATCAAAGCATATATACAGTGAGTTTTACTACACTTAACTAAGCATAGTAATGTTTAAGGTACAGCTCGTTTCAGGGCTGCAACAATGGAATCCCATCATAGTCAACTAACTTGTAGACACCTTTCGTCAAAACACGCTTAACAATATAAGGGCCCATCCATAGCAGTTCAAATTTTCCTGCTTCAAGTTTATCAAACTCATGATCGTAAAGCAAGACCAGGTCACCTTTTGAGAAGACACGAGGCTTGACATTATTATCATATTGTACCTTAACTTGTTTCTTATGCAATTCGTTATCCAACGCCACATCACGATGGGTTTCATCCAGATGGATTAATTCCAAGAAATGTGCTTCCTCTTTAGAAGTACCAGGTAGCAGGTCAATTGCGAGTTTGAGAGATGAGATTTCACATTGAATCGGTAAGACTGCTTCCAAACCATACACCAACTGAAAGGGTGTGAATCCGATCGCATTTATCACCAAGGTTCGATATGCCCACAAAGTCGAGTGCATGATTAAATGCCAATTTCTTTTATGAACCCCTATCATTATTTGCAACATCAGCTTCAAGACCTTGTTGATGGCCTCAACTTGTCCATTCACCTGTGGGTAATACGGGGTAGAACTATCATGTGATATTCCTCACTTAGCAGTCAACTCAGCCATCATGTGATTGCGAAAATGCGACCCATGATCTATAACTATGGCTTGTGGTACACCAAACCGGGTAACCACATGGTTAAAAAAGAAAAGAGCAACCGTTTCACAACTGTTGTTCAATGTTCGCATCGCCTTGGCCCATTTGGTAAAATAGTCAATGGCGACTATAATATACCCATGCCCCCTGGCCGAGGTGGGGTTACATGTCATAAATTCAGTGCCCCATTTGGTGAATAGTCCAACAGCAACAACTAGATGCAATGATGTACGTGGTAATCTGGTTTTACGGTCATATATCTGACATGCATGACAACTTCTAACAGCAATAATGAAATCTTTGAATATGGTTGGTGAGAAGTAACCAGCAAGGAGAATTCTCTACGCAGTAGCATACCCAAATAAGTGTCCACCACAAGCACCTGAATGACATTCATTCAATGCTTTCTCAGCCTCCTCATGTGTGAGGCACCTCTGTAAAACCGTATCAATACCATGACGATAAAGCATATCACCAATGATCAAATAATCTTTGGCTTGGTATCGAATACGTCGTTGTTGCGAGCAAGAGGTCTCTTGTTCGAAAGTTTGGGTTTGGAGATAAACCAGTATATCTCCATAACAGGTGTCAGATGATGAAATTAGAAACAAAGACTCATCCAAAATTGATGGTTCAGATGTTGAATCGATGGAGGTCGAGGGAAGGTCACATAGTAATTCAGCGAAAACTAGAGATTTCTTTGATTTAAACTTGATGAATTCTAAATCAATTTCCTGTAAAATAACTATCCATTTTGAATATTTTCCCCCCGGAAATTGACATGACAAAATGTATGTCATATGGTTGCAATCTGAAATGGAAGTTGTTTTCCGTAACAAGATATAGTGGCGAAATCTCTGACAGCTGCCAAGGCTAGTTTTTCGACATAAGAGTACTTACTTTCTGTATCGTTGAGATTATGACTCAAGTAATAAATAGGATGTTCAATCTCGTTTTCTTCCTGGACTAAAACCATGCCAATGGTTTTATCTGCAGCAGTGAGATACAGGTAATAGTCATTTTGGTAATTTGGAGAATACATTAATGAAGCTCTAATCAGGGTATCTTTAACAGTATCAAAGGAAGCTTGTGCAACCTAATCCCAATGAAAGGGTATCTCCTTTTTCAAAAGACGTGTAAAACCTATAGCCATTTCAGCGTAAATAGGAATGAACCTCCTGAGAAAGTCAGCTTTCCCTTGGAGTCTCTGTAACTGTAAAAGATTTGAAGGTGGAGGAAAATCCATAATTGCTTAAACCTTTAATGGATCCAATTGAATCCCTTCTTGACACACTACAAATCCAAGCAAACGACCAGAACCAACATAAAACACACATTTGTGTGGATTGAGTCGAATCTTTTAGTGTCGACACCGTAGAAATATTGCTCTCAAATGTTGTGGGTGATCAGTCTGCTTTCGTGAATGAGCAGATAAATCGTCAAGGTAAGGTTGAACAATGCACTTGATTTCATGGAAGGCATAATTCATCACCCTCCAAAATGTAGCCCCTGCATTATTCAAATTAAAAGGTAACTTTCGATAGGCGAATGTTCCCCACGGACAAATAAAAGTTGTTTTAGATTGGTCCTGTATGTGGGTATTGATTTGATTGTAGCTGGAAAATCCATCCATAAATGAGAATATTTCACATCCAGCACATTCATCAATAATCTGGTCGATGAAAGGTGTAGGATAATTGTCTTTTGGACATGTTTGATTTACACCCCTATAATCGATGCACACTCAAAATTGTCCCTTGTTTTTTCATAACTGGAACAATGTTAGATACCCAATCGGTAAGAGGTATAGGGAAAATGAAGCCAACGCGCAAAAGTTTTTCAAACTTTGCTTTAAAAGCAACAACTTTCTTTGGATGAACATGTCAAAGTCGATGTCATACTGGTTTGACATCAATGTACATTTTGATTTCATGTTCAACAATTCTTGAGTCAATTCATGGCATCTCCTCGTAAGACCATGCAAAAATATCTCTAAATTCATGAAAGAGAGCACGGTAATTATCAAGTTCCAATGGAGAACAATATTTACCGACATGAATGTTCTCTACAATATTAGGCTTGGTCAAAATATTAATAGAAATCGTTTCTTCAATATTTGACATTGCTCAGATTCGATTGTCTATGAAAACTGAATTCAATAGGAAATCAACGACTGATGGGTGGTTTAGCTCATTTGAATAATCTTCGATGTCATCTAGAAGATGGGAATGATGATGATAATCTTCCCACGGTTCTTCTCCTATCATCATTGATTGGATGATTCCTTCATCCGTAGAATGTATATGTGAAAAAGGATTCGAAGAGGTACCATATTCTAACGACCTATCTACCCATACAATTGTTGAGTGCGGATTTGGGTTTTCCGCATAAGCCCGAAAGATTGATTACTATGATGATTCAATGGGGCTTAACGGCATCACCTCAATATTACTTTCACCTTCAACTTGGTTGGTAATCCTCCTTAAATTAGATGAGGTGGAGGAAATCATGTTGCAAGTCTCTACTCTTACCACTTCCGCCAAATCAAATTTTGATGGTAGGGTAAAAGTACTCATTAGGGAAGGATCTTTAAAGAGACCTACTCCAACACTTTGAAGTGAAAATGGGGGTCCATGTACCAACGGAATGCTTCTCGTAGCCTGTGAACTATTGGCAACGAAGGCTAGTTGATTAATGACTGTGATTCCACCCTTAAAAGGGAATGCAATAGTATGAAAGTACGTGGAAACCACAGCAGCCATAGCATATACCCAAGGCCTTCCCCGTAAAATGTTGTAATCGAGGGGTCTGTCAACTACCTCAACTTTAACAGTAACCATTTTCCTCCAAGTTCGATTTGAAAGTTACTCAAAATCCCACATGGAGTATATGTTCTTCCATCAAAATCTTTCAACGTGGTTGGTGATCGTGACAATGGTGGCGAACCAAGTGTTTTCCAACAGCTCATGGACATAATGCAAAAAGATGTCCCCTCATCAACAATAGTTCAGTGAACATTCTTATTGAGATCTTTTACTTGGATTAGGAAAGCTAATTGCACCGGTAACTGTGGTGAATATCCCGCATGGTTAAAAACCACAAGATTTGAATCTGTAGGATCTATTCTGCCTATTGATGACAGTAAAGCCTACTTTTGGGAGGGACAGTTTTGCAACACCTCGAGTGTCGACATAACAAAAGGTGATTGAGCAAGATCTTCCACTATGCTATAATTTTAAGTTGATCGAGCCCGAGGGTTGAATGTCGATTTATGCACAACTCCCTTTGGTGGTTTTATTTTCAATTCAGGTACAATAGGTGGTGTTATCTCAAAATCAGATCCTAATAGGCTGTTGATTAGGTTGACTCTAAGTAACTATTTCAAACCTACTTTAGGTTGAGGCTTAGCCTCCTCAACCTGAGAGGGCTCTCTCAAAAAGGGGTTAATGATTTTGATTATAGATAAGATGGCTAACTCTTGTAAAACAACTGTGAGAATATGAATGGTGGAAACACATTTAACAACAATCCATTGGGCTCATGGATTCAACAACATCTTAATATGACAATGAATTCAACCTTACATAGAAGTCAGGGCATTCAGCATTTAAATATTCAGAACATAACAACTCAGATAGGACCACACAGTCTATGAATGCATACAGGAAGTTAGAGCACCTCAAGTGAATTCTAAGTGATTACACATTCATACCACTGCAAGAATTAGGAAAATGACAACATCACACATTTTGAACATAAAATCCCTCATGAATCCTGAGAAGTAAAGCCAAACTTGTATTATCAAAACAGAGTCATACATAAGCCAAATATCAGCCTTTTTCATAAAATTTCCAACCTCTATTACATTGTTGCTCCCGCTATATATAGAGTTCTTCTACCTAACTGAGATTCCTCCTCAAGCATGAGGGGAATTCGAATTCCTCCTTATTTGACACCTATTGATACTTAAACTAACTATTTAATACAAAAGACAGCTAACTAGGAGTCCTAGAGACCTAAGACAATTAGGAGTGTAACTCCTCATTGTGATCAAAACAACCTTATCTAAACATTTAAAACATTATTTGACACCTAAAAATCCATGAAGTCGAACTTGATGGTGCTCATAACCTTCCATCTGGCCCTTGATGACTCATCCTTTTGATGTTCCTAGAAACTAGGAGATTGTCCCTTGCTCTGTTCTGGCTGAAAAATAGGTCTTGGGAAAGAGCTCATAACTTCTCATATAAATTGTATTTGGAAAAACTGAAGGAGGCTTTTGTGAACCAATCCATGCTGAACAAAAATCTCTCCTGGTTTTTGAAACATCTTTCCTACCGACCAGAATGATTCTTTGAAAAACAGGTGATAAACAGGAAAAGTCTGTTTGTGAAAAACTGCACCTATAGCAGTTTCGTGGCGCACGTTCAACCATAAATTTCTCCCACCTCAGAATGAATTTGAAAAAACTGAAAGAGGTTTTTGTACTTCAGTATCTTAGGAATGAAAACCTCTTTCACTTTTTAGAGATGAGTTTTTAACTGCTCCGAAACGCTTCTAGAAATTGACTGGTAAAAACAGGGAGAGAAAGTTCCTCCTTTTTGCTTTTGGTCTCCACAAGGATTTTCAAAATAAATTACCACGGTTGTTCCTCATAAACTTGCATTGGATTATCTTGTTTTACATACACTGTAGACTTGGCCCAAAACCTCTTTGAAGCTGCCTTAAGCATCATGAACAAAACTAGCTATGAATAATGATCATCTTTATAACACATAGCTTATGGTTCATATATGCTTTTCCTTTGAAATATTTTCAGTGATAACAGTGGCTCCACTTGGGATAGTGTACCCTTGTGGTACACTAAGAACTCACAGGTCCAGTGCCTTATCCATTATTGTAAATAGAAATTTATTTGACAAGCATCCCCTTTAAGCTTCTTGGGCCTTCACCTCGGGCTTAAGCTTGATGATCACTGTAGGAGAGATAGAACTACATCTACTGAAAAATGCTCAGTCAACCTTGAGCTTATTTGCACTTTCCTACCTACCTACTAGCTGTAATTTCCACTTTAGGTCAGGCAACATGATATTTCCAATAAAGCCAATCAATTGTCATTTATGATATTGGAGGCTCTTGACTACATTCAACTTCAAAATAACCATGATAATGAGATGACCAAATCAACTTATAATGTATATGATCTTCATAATGAAAATGAAAATGAAATAGTGGTGTGCAAAGCTTTGCCATGTATTCACTTATAGGGTCAAAGAAGACATGGTTATTTTGATGATCATCATAACACTCCACCTCTTCAAACAACTAATTCTCAACCACACAAGACCCTTTTGATGTGCTGTCCAACTGCCTTTCTACATGATGCCAACAAACAATGTAATTTTCTTCATTATAAAGATCATTCTTTGATGCAAGCTGCTGCAAGGAATTATAAACATGAACCATTTTTTCTTTTGCCTGAGGGTTATAATAGCTATCTTCCAGTACTTTTCCTTGGTATTTGCAATCAATTTCATACTCATTGTGATCAAAATCTTGGCAAGTTTGTAGCATCCTCTCATTTATATCAAAGGATGAAACATGGTTTTCATAAGTAAACCCCTGCTGATCTTCATGCTGCATTTCATGAGATGTTATACTTTCTTCTTGGTGTTGAAATGCATTGTTATGAAGAACCTCTAAAATTTCTTCATCCATAAATTCATCATCACCATAACAATCCTCCAAGTACTGAATAAGACTTAAAGAATGTCTACAACAATATTTGAGTAGCAATAAAGAAGGATGGCATTCTTTATACATCTCATAGAATTCATCATGAAAACTAGCAAGTGAATATATTGAACCATTTTCCAAACTTTTATACCAAGACCATGCTTTTCCTTCTAAAGTGGTCATAAACATTCTCATGAGACAATCCTCAGGAAATTGAACCTTAAGATTGCGTACATGCATATGAAACCTAACCAAATGAAGAGCAGCATTGTCTTTCTTTTCATCTTTGAATATTGGAAGATCCTCTAACCAATCAACCTTTGGCATAGGATTTGGAAAACCAGGGATATGAGACCGATTCATAGGAGCATACCTGGCATTCATTCTTGCAGTGGAATTCATCTTGAAACTTCATCAAGCTACTGATCTTCTAGCAGTGGAGTCACCTTCCAATTTCTTATTCAATGTGTGGAGTCGCTAAGGTAGTTTTGCAGCCTCAAAATGATGTCTGAGCTCCTGCTACCTTCAGAAGTTCAGCCTCTTGATTTCGGGAAAGAATAAGCTTCAGGCTCCCAGTAGACACACCAAAATGTTATCTCAAAATCAGATCCTAATAGGCTGCTGATCAAGTTGACTCTAAGTAACTATTTCAAACCTACTTTAGGCTAAGGCTTAGCCTCCTCAACCTGAGAGGGCTCTCTCAAAAAGGGGTTAATGATTTTGATTATAGATAAGATGGCTAACTCTTGTAAAACAACTGTGAGAATATGAATGGTGAAAACACATTTAACAACTATCCATTGGGCTCATGGAGTCAACAACATCTTAATATGACAATGAATTCAACCTTACATAGAATTCAGGGCATTTAGCATTTAAATATTCATAACATAACAACTCATATAGGACCACACAGTCTATGAATGCATACAGGAAGTTAGAGAACCTCAAGTGAATTCTAAGTGATTACACATTCATACCACTGCAAGAATTAGGAAAAGGACAACATCACACATTCTAAACATAAAATCCCTCATGAATCCTGAGAAGTAAAGCCAAACATGTATTATCAAAACAGAGTCTTACATAAGCCAAATATCAGCCTTTTTCATAAAATTTCCAACCTCTATTACATTGCTGCTCCAGCTATATATAGAGTTCTTCTACCTAACTGAGGTTCCTCCTCAAGCATGAGGGGAATTCGAATTCCTCCTTATTTGACACCTATTGACACTTAAACTAACTATTTAATACAAAAGACAGCTAACTAGGAGTCCTAGACACTTAAGACAATTAGGAGTGTAACTCCACATTATGATCAAAACAAACTTATCTAAAAATTTAAAACATTATTTGACACCTAAAACTCCATGAATTCGAACTTGATGGTGCTCATAACCTTCCATCTGGCCCTTGATGACTCATCCTTTTGATGTTCCTAGAAACTACGAGACTGTCCCTTGCTATGTTCTAGCTGAAAAATAGGTCTTGGGACAGAGCTCATAACTTCTCATATAAACTGTATTTGGAAAAACTGAAGGAGGCTTTTGTGAACCAATCCATGCTGAACAAAAAACTCTCCTGGTTTTTTGAAACATCTTTCCTGCCGACTAGAATGATTCTTTGAAAAACAGGTGATAAACAGGAAAAGTTTGTTTGTGAAAAATTGTACCTACAGCAGTTTCGTAGCGCACGTTCAACCATAAATTCCTCCCACCTCAGAATTAATTTGAAGAAAATGAAAGAGTTTTTTGTACTTCAGTATCTTAGGAATGAAAACCTCTTTCACTTTTTAGAGATGATTTTTTAACTGCTCCGAAACGCTTCTAGAAATTGACTGGTAAAAACAGGGAGAGAAAGTTCCTCCTTTTTGCTTTTGGTCTCCACAAGGATTTTCAAAATCAATTACCCCGGTTGTTCTTCATACACTTGCATTGGATTATCTTGTTTTACATACACTGTAGACTTGGCCCAAAACCTCTTTGAAGCTGCCTTAAGCATCATGAACAAAACTAGCTATGAATAATGATCATCTTTATAACACATAGCTTATGGTTCATATATGCTTTTCCTTTGAAATATTTTCAGTGATAACAGGTGGAACAATTTCAGATGAAGTCGAAGTCGAAGTATTAGGTTGATCAATGGCTTGATTATTCGACAACGACAACGAATTTCCATAATCTTTGTTTCTTGTTGACACCAAAACTTCATTTTGTGGCTTTGTGATGGATAACATGAGTACTTGGGATGTGGAAGCATGGTCTGTTGCAACCAAATGTGTCTCCAGGGTTAGAAACAGATCATTCAACACTTCTGATGTGTTTGAAGTCTTTAAAAGTTTAGAGACCTCAAAGCAATGTGGACAATCTCTTGTAAAATGCTCGTCATTACATATCAGACATGGATAACGAGGTTTCGTTGCCGAAGTAGAGGAATCAGATGATTTCTCTAGAGGGGAATTTTCTTGTTTCTTTTTGTTTTTCCCCTTTTTCTTGCTTCCTAGTTGCTTTGGATTTTTTCCTTTATCAGATGGCACGGCTTTAATCTCGGAGGAAAGAGTATTTTCTGATGCATTGGTAGTTTTATTAGAAACAACAAGAGTTTGACTAGATGGTCTTCCTGTTGTTTGTGTGCTTGAAGAACCGATCACACCGTCGTCGGCATGAGATTCCTTACTCGATTATGGAGGAGGGGGAACAGTGAAAGCTGGTCGAGGTGCATTCGAAATTTTATCATAAAGCGTGCCGGATTGTGTGTAAATCAAATCCAAGTATTGGGCATGAGCAATAGCTTGCTCTTCTGTGACAACTCCACCTTTTTCCACATCCTCGGTGATTGATGGCAACAAGGATTTTATGAACCACTCAACTAAAAGTTGATCGGGAACATATGTCTTAACCATTCGACAACGACACCGCCACTCATGAATATGATCTGATATATGGGTAGCATTAGTTTGTTTAAAGTTGGTTAGGAGTTCTGTTCCAGTCTCGTATCTGATAGGTAACTGGAAGTGGGTCAAAAATGTAGTGGCTAAAGTGGTGAAATTATCGAAAGAAGCTCTTAGTAATTCAATGTACCATTTAGTAGCTGGACTAGTAAGTGTTCTTTAGAAAAGATGAAGTCTGACTGAATCATCATTTAAGGAGTTCGATGAACACCACAAATGAAAGCTCTTAACATGATTTGATGGGTCTTCTCCAGGATTTCCATTAAATTTCGGAATGTCAGATGGTAACTCATGCGGAATTATCGGCCACCAAGGTGCATATAAGATTGGATCATTAGTGAGCCGATTTAAATCTGGTAATTCTAAAGTTGCTACAAACGGAAACTATCAATTCAAGTCAGGTTGATCATACCCAGGATATCATAGAATTTCCTAAGCAATAGGTCTTTGCATACCGACATAAGGCATCTGCATTTAGTAACCTTGGTATGGTTGTTGAAAAAAACTAGTATAAGGTGGTTGTTGATAACCAGGTTGAATGTGTGGTTGTCCATAACCTGCAAAGCCTTGTTTACCAAGACCTTGGTAAGCTTGAGATTGACCAAAACCAGGTTGAGCCTGTGGAACAAGTCCAAACTGCAGCTGGAATTGTTGGAATTGGGGTTGTTGAAATTGAGGTTGCCACAGTTGTTGAATCAACGGTTTTTGTTGTTGGTATAACTGTTGTTGATTTAACGGTTGTTGTTGTCCAACAATGAAAGGTTGGCCAGGTTGTGAATAAATTATGGGGGTGTAAGACTGGGTCAGTCCAGATAAGGGTATACTAACCTGAGGTTGTTGCTGAACTCCATAAACAAGTGGTTGTTGTACAACAACTTGAGGAACTTGAACTTCTTGACTTGAAACTTGTGATTGCAAGGTAGAAGGATCAATTTGTACCGGCTGAGATACAATAGTTTAAATTTGTGACTGTGGTACAATAGTAACAACAGGTGTAGTGGGAATAGCTAACATAGTTTGCATTGGTTGCGTTGGATACACAAGCCTTGTTTGAACTGGCATTGTTGGTTGCCATTGACAAAATCTAATTCCAGATTGACCTTAATATTTTGGGATATTACCATATGGTAGTCCCTCAGAATAAGTAGGATACGGTGAATAAGCATATTGCGCTCCATATGATGGCAATCTAGTATTTAATGGATACATAGGTCTTTGTTTACTAGATTTCCCGGCTTGATACTGATATGTAGGATCAAATAGTTGAGTTCCCATTAGGGAAGAACCAGGTAAAATTCTGGTTGAGGACATGGGTGATGACCATGGTGTAGAAGCAAACCCTGAGTGGGTTCACGACAATGATTGGTAACCAACTGGGACAGACGATTCACCATACGAGTGTGACTCAGGTGTGGTAGAAAACATCGAAGAGGTTACAACAGAATATTCTTTTGCAACTGCATCAGATGATACAGTCTGATATGTTGACGGTTGTTCAGCCATAGTTAACTGACCCAAAAGTTGTCCTAAAGAATCGACGGGTACTTGAAAAGAAGTAGGATAAAATGAAGCGAAAAAATCAGGAGTATTAGGGTAAAGATAAATCCCAGTTCCAAAGTGAAACGGGCTTCTAGGTGTGGAATATTCTTCCAATTCCTCCTCTATAGCAATTAAACCTGGTGGAAGAACTTCACCGTCAGGTCCGTAAAAGATTTCTGGTGTTGATGAAGTTGAAGTTTCAATAGTTACTGATGTCTAAGGGGTAATTGGTTGATCATCTTCCGGTAAAGAAACAACTTCTAAATGTTCAAGTTTGAAGTCGAGATGTTCGGGTAAATGAACAACAGTTTCAGAAAGAGGTTCCTGAACAACTTCAGTTTCAGATGTAACTTCTGTTTGAACTGGGATAGATTCTGGATTAACTTCTGGTTGAACTGATTCAAGTTCAGAAGTACTTTCTTGTTGAGCAATTTCAAGTTGAAGATCAGCTTGTTGTTAAACAACTTCGGTTATTGTTTCACTAGGATCAGTGCTAATTTCCTTAAGTAATTGTGAAACTTCTTCTTCAGGAACAGATGTACTAGAAATAGTTGGAGTAACTGGAGTCTCTGTACTTAACGAAATAGATGATTCAGGTAACTCAGATGAAGAACTAGGAGTTCTTGATGTACTAGACTGAGTTAAGTGAGACTGCTTTGCCCGAATTGGTGTCGCTTCGAGAGGTAAAGGAGGTTTTCCCGTTGCTCTCCGCGAATGATGGGGTATGGGTTGATGTTCCTCCACGATTGTTGATTAATTTTATTAAAAAAAACAAAAAAAAACAAAAAAACAAAACAAAAAACAAAAAACAAAAAAAACAAAACAAAAAAAACAAAACAAAACAAAAAAACAAAAACAAAAAAACAAAAACAAAAAAAAACAAACAAACAAACAAACAAACAAACAAACAAACAAACAAACAAAAAAACAAAACAAAACAAAAAAAACAAAACAAAAAAAACAAAAAACAAAACAAAAAACAAAACAAAAAACAAAAATGGGTATACTAGGCAAAAGGTTTACCAAGCAACTGTGAACTGCAGAATACCTCCTGGCGAACCAAGAAGTACGGGCAAGCAATCTCCCCGAATGTTGTGTTCGGTGTATCATAGTTTACAAGGCAGTCGACTCAGTTACTTTAAGGATGGATAGCAACCTAAACTTGTCCTCCCATATATACCCGAAGGTACCTAGAGGCCCAGTCCGTATAAGCGTTGTCTAATCCAAAACCGCACAATGAGAGAATTTCCATATACTTTACGTATTGTAACACTACCATATATACCCGAAGGTACGTGGACAAGTTACGATATACTCATGTACGTGGAATGAGGTATCACACTCGGGATGTATTATAGACAAGTTAGCGACAACTCCTTTGTTTTACGATGCCGGAAAACATCTCTAGCCTAGAACCACTAAATGTTCTCATTAATGATCCAAAATGGATCCTAAACACCCTCTAAGTCTTCTAAAGACCAAAACTATCGTAAATGAAGAACTCTTAGAAATGGAAAATTACACTATCGAGAGTGAAAAACACAAGGAAACAACAGAAGTAGAGCATATCATAGGTCCAAGCAACTTTGCACAGGAGCCGTCAAATCTGGTCGATCAACGGTCCAGATCCGATCGGCATATCGCAATCGGTGGTGGCAAGTAGAGGATATCGGAGCCTATCATATGATAATTGTGATCACGATCAGCATCGGTCAACAAGGATCGTCGATCAAGCGCGCAAATCGACGGCCTAGGTTAACTCATGATATCGCAATCGACGATTACATAGGAGCGCTTACAAACAGCCCGGGGGTCTATGCGATATGCGCTTGCGATCAATCGCATCGCAATATCGCATCAGAGCTACACAAAGGAGTGGGGCCGATATAAATATGGCTTGTGATAGCCAGACCCGATAGAGTTATAAATGATATTTGATATATTTTGAGATCTGGAAAATGACACTTTTCTGTGTATTTCGCATTTCCGCCAAATAAATGAAAAACAAAGAAAATGCGAGTAAAGCAATGAATCCGGACCCGAAAGGGATATAATGCATATATATATGTTTTGAGTTCTCTAATGGGCAGGATTTCGAGCGGACCTTAGGAGGTAAGTGGTATTGGACGGGCTCCACCTGATCTCATCCATTGGCCGACACGTGGCATGAGAAAATTGCCTTTCCGGGCGAGTAATCCCTGTACGCCTTCGCCACCCAAAATGAATCTCAGCCATTGGATCAAGATCATTCAAATCAACAGTGGAGATTTGATTGCAATATAAAGGTGGACCCGGTATAAATATAGTGCGGATTTATGAATATTTGAAGTCTGACGAAAGGTGATTTGGCAGATTTTTCCCGTGTTTTACAGTGTTTCTCTGTGTAAACAGAAAACGCTATTTTTGGGGATTTCAAAGGCCCGATGGTCCCTTCTGTTACGGGGTAGGTGGCCACCTTCCCTGAAGACGTTATGCCATGATTGTTAACGCTCAAAAGGGGATTCGAACGTACAGAGGTCGGGAGCCAGAGAGACCGAGAAGGGGAAACGAACAGATAGCGTCGATTGGCTTTAAAGCCACAGACTGACAGATACAGAGGGAAAGCAGTACTGAGACAGAGAGAAAACAGAGACAGAGAGTGAAAGAAAGACTTTTTGTACTCAGAGAGGCTTGAGGGATTCAAGCCAAAATCTTGATGTTTGTATCTGTGTGTTGAGACTCAATTTGAGCTCACATTTTGTAAAACTCTGCTCTTGAAGACATAATAGAGAGGTCACCGCTGAAGGTCGGACTAGGAGATGTAGCCCAAGAGTTTTGGGTGAAATCCATATTAAAGTTGATGTGTTTATGTGTGTTTGGCTATTATGCTTCTCTAACTGCTCAATTGTCTATATTATTCGCAATCTTATCGATCCATTTCCCTAAGTAAAATAGGCTAATACATACACATGAGTCTGTAATACCTTAAAAGTAATCTAAGATCATATTTTCAGATCAAGTGGTATCAGAGCTTCAGGTTTGCTAAGGTTAGACAAGCTTGTGTTGGATTTTTGAATGCTAACTAGGTCAAAGCTCAAACTAGGAGAAGGAGAGCTTGTTGAGACTAATCCAGAGATTGGAAGAGTCTATGCTCATAGGAGAATGGCTAGAGAAGTCCCATTGGAATCAGACTCTCAGTTCATGGATAGTTCATGACCATGAGAGACATGGTGGAAGAAATGTATCAGGAATTTAAGCAGGATTGAGGTGCAAGCACCTCAACACCCGAACAAAGCAAAGGAGTAGAGGAACCTCTTCTATTTGCCCATTCAGAAGGCAAAGGGAAAGGGGAAGAGACTCCTCCATCAACTCCTCCTTCTAGCCCTGAAAAGAAAAAGAAGAAAACATCTTTGATTAAATTAGATGTAAATTTTGATTTGCCAATCTATGATAGAGAATTAAATGCAGAAAATCTAGATAACTGGATTAGACAGATTGATGTATATTGCAGGGTGCAGAACATTGATTTAGTAAGGAGTAAAATTCAGCTGGCTAGCCTTCGCCTTGGAGGAACTGCCCTAGTGTGGTGGCAAGGCAGGAACAAGCTTATTTGAAGAAGCATGGTAAAATACTTTCTACCTGGAGTGAATTTGTTTTTTCCATTAAAAAACAATTCTATTCACTAACTTATACGCAGCAAACAATGATGAGTTGGCAAACTCTTCATCAACTAAAGGGGC
The DNA here is from genome assembly GCA_000404065.3 of Pinus taeda. Taxonomy (NCBI): domain Eukaryota; kingdom Viridiplantae; phylum Streptophyta; class Pinopsida; order Pinales; family Pinaceae; genus Pinus; species Pinus taeda. The sequence goes on along the minus strand of APFE030977536.1, from coordinate 210,254 downwards.
AAAGTGTACAAAGCTATACCCAGGAATTTAGAAAAAGAGCTTTAATGATAGGCATTTCTCTAGACTCACCTGAAACTTTGTTGAAGTATATAGGTGGTCTGCATAGCTATTTGAGGCACACCATTCTCATGTTTAACCCCACTAGCATAGATGAGGCATCCGTTCAAGCTACACATCTAGAGGTTAGAGGCAAGAATGTGAACCCAGAGATTGGGGGATCATCAAAGCCCTCTGCAAGCAAAAACAAGGAAAAGAAGAAGTTGAGATGGAAAGAGAGGAAGGTAAACGTTGTACAGAAAGACAAACCTTCATGCACTTACAACAAGAAGGATGGACACGATGATGAACACTACTGGTCTTTGCATCCGAAGCTGAAACCCAAAAAGTTTGGTGGTAAGAAGAAGAAGATTGTTGCTGCTCTTAAGAAAGATTTTGGGCTAGACTCAGGTGATGAAACAACAGTCGCAACTACAAGTATAAAAGGTAAAAAATTTGAAGCATCTAAAATTAATTCTACATAATCTATTGATAATGAAGAAAATGAGAGGAAAAGACATGATCTTTTTCATATTAGAGTTATTTCCAAGCATCAAAATATTGATACTTTATTTGATAATGGATCACAAGTAAACTTGATTTCTGAAGCAATTGTAAAGAAGTTGGGATTAATAACCACACCTCACAAGAAGCCATATCCATTAGGGTGGGTATGTGATAAAGCAAAGCTACAAGTGACTAGACAATGTAAACTTAGGTTTGCATTTGGGTCAACATTTGTAGATGAGGTTGAGTTAGATATAGTTCCCTTGGATATATGTGGTATCATTTTAAGAAGTCCTTACTTGTATGATAGAAAAGCCATTTTCTATAGAGCTGAAAATAAGTATCAACTCACCAAAGATGGAATAGAATATGTTGTAAGAGCTCATAAACTTGAAAATAATTACACTCTCATAAACTCAGGGCAGATGAAAAGAATTGTAAATTCATGCAAGCAATTTTTACTAATGGTTGTAACGGAAAAGAACCCTGATAAAACCAATGTATTTGAGGGTTGTGATGCTAAACAGAAAGCTGATTTAGAAAAAAAATTTTCAAAATATGATATCTTATTTCAAGAACCTAAAGGTCTGCCACCCAATAGGGAAATAGTACATGATATTCATTTGCAGCAAGATGCTCCATTGCCTAACATCAGAATGTACATGTTATCTTCTTTAGAGAATGCAAAGATCAAGAACTAGGTACATGAGCTACTCAATAAAGGGTTCATAAGACCAAGCACATCACCATGTGGATCTCTAATTGTGTTGGTGAGAAAGAAAGATGGTTTGTGGAGGATGTGCATTGATTACTGAGCACTAAATAAAATAACGATCAAGAATTGTTATCTTGTTCCTCGCATTGATGATCTATTAAATCAGCTGAAAGAGGCGGTTTACTTTTCCAAGTTGGACTTATGTAATGGCTATCATCAAGTCATAGTAGCAGAACAAGATGCATGGAAGACTGCTTTCAAAACAAAGCAAGGGCTGTATGAATGGCTAGTTATGCTTTTTGGCTTAACTAATGCTCCTGCCACTTTCATGAGAGTTATGAATGATGTACTCAGCCCTTTTATTGATATTTTGTAATTGTATATTTAGATGACATTCTTGTTTTCATTAAAACATGGGAAGAACATTTGAAGCATGTAAAGTAGACTTTAGATGTTTTTAAAAGAGAGAATCTCTATGTGAAATTGTCAAAATGTGAATTCGGCAAAACATCTTTAAATTATTTGGGTCATATTGTAGGGGGTGGTGAATTAAAGATAGATCCCTCTAAGGTTGAAGTCATTGTGAACTGACCTAAACCCAAATCTACTACAGAAGTTAGGAGTTTCCTAGAAGCAACACAATATTGGAGAAAGTTTATTGCTAACTTTTCCTTGATTGCAGCTCCCTTACATGCTTTAATAGGATTGAGAAAGGTGTTTTAGTGTGGAGGCAAACAACAAAAATTCTTCGACGCCTTAAAAGAAAAAAAAAAATAGTACAACACCAGTACTAGCACTGTCAGATCTTCAACGACCATTTGAGATTGAAACAGATGCCAGTGACTATGCCACAGGAGTAGTGTTGATGCAACATAGTAAACCCATATGCTATCATTCTGAGACATTTAATTCTGCAGTAGTTAATTATCCCACATATGATAAAGAATTGTATGCTTTAGTACAGAGTGTGAAAAAGTGGAAACATTACTTAATGGGAAAAGAAACAATCATCCATACAGACCATCAACCACTTCAGTATTTGCACTCACAAACTAAATTGCACCAATCAAGACACTTTAGGTGGATGGGTTTTCTACAACAGTTTCATCTAGTCATCAGATATAAGAAGGGCATACACAATAAAGTTGTAGATATGTTGTCCAGACCAATCGGAAATGCATCTACTATACTTAATCATAACTCAGTAATGCATGAAAGTTACATTGAAAAATATGCTCAAGATATAGATTTTAAAGATGTATATGCAACTTTAAGTCATGGCAAACAAGTAGAAGAATTAGATTATTATATTAAGGACCAACTCTTGTATCATATGGGAAAGTTATGCATTCCACAAACTGAAAGAGTTAACATAATTCGGGAAGCACATACTTCTCTTATATCAAGTCATTTTGGTGTAAGTAAAACAGTTGCACAGCTGCAAAGTTTTTGTTATTGGCCAAGAATGCATGAAATAGTTTCTAGATATATTAAAGGGTGTACCATGTGTGCTAAAAGCAAGCCCAACAATAGAAAATCAGGCTTGTACACTCCACTTCCAGTTCCTTCTCGTCCTTGGGAAAGAATTTCCATGGACTTTGTTGGGGGATTGCCAAAATCTAGAAAAGGCCATGATTATTTATATGTTATTGTGGACAGGTTCAGCAAAATGTGTATTTTAATAGCTTGTAACAAGCAGATTAAAACTGAACAAATAGCGAAGTTGTTCTTTCAACATGTATGGGTTCATTTTGGGTTACCCACTTCCATTGTATCTGATCGAGATTCCTGATTTGTTGGGAAGTTTTGGTCAAGTCTATGGGAATTGATGGACACCAGACTGAAGAAGAGCACAACCTTTCATCCACAAATAGATGGCCAAACAGAGGTGGTCAACAGGACAGTGATCCAGTTGCTTAGGGGCTATTGCAGCAAGCATCCCAAGCTTTGAGATGAACATTTGTGTTATGTGAAACATGCTTACAACCATGCCAAGCACTCTTCTACACAGAGATCTCCTTTTGAGACTTGTTTTAGTTTTACACCAAGGTCTCCCTTGGATTTTTTCTTTGGAAAAGACATGACAGTTGATGGACAAAGTGATGTGGACAAAGCAACCAAGTTCATTGAACAGATCCAAGAAATTCACCAGGCAGTGCAGGAACAGCTGGAAAAGAGCCAGGCTAAGTACAAGGTAAGGCATATTCAGCATCGAATTGAGCATAGCTTCCAAGTTGGAGATCAATTCTGGTTGTACATCAGCAAAGACAAAATGCAAGGTGAAGGAAAGAAGCTGAAACCAACAAGGTACGGGCCTTTCAAGATAATTGAGAAAATTGGTGAGAACGCTTTTCACCTTGATTTACAAGCTTACATGCACATTTATTAAGTAGTTAATGCAGAGAACTTGAGACTGTTTGAACCTTCATTGATTGAAGATTCTAAAGAACAAATTCAATTGCCTTCTATTGATGATCTGTTGCCTGAATATCTCAATGAGATGCAGGAAGATACAGTTCTGGACAGGAAGGTGAGAACTACGCGCATAGGGGATGTTGAGTACCTCGGAATTGGACTCAAAGGTTCAAAACCAAGCAATGCAAGATGGATAGAGATGGGAAAAGTGAGGAAGTTGTATCCTCACTTGATTGATGCTTAAAAACCAACTTTTGGTGGTCAAAATGCTTTTTCAATGGAAAGGCGTGATCCAAAATGGATCTTAAACACCCTCTAAGTCTTCTAAATACCAAAGCTATCGCAAAATAAGAACTCTTAGAAATGGCAGATTACACTATTAGGATTGAAAAACACAAGGAAACAACAGAAATAGAGCCTATCAGAGGTCTAAACAACTTTGCACAGGAGCCGTCGGATCTGGCCGATCAACGGTCCAGATCCGATCAGCGTATCGCAATCGGTGGTGGTAGGCGGAGTATATCGGAGCCTATCATATGAAAATTGTGATCCCGATCAGCGCGGGTCAACGAGGACTGTCGATCAAGCATGTAGAATGATGGCCCAGCTTAACTCGTGATATCACAATCGGCGATTACAGAGGAGTGCTTACAAACGGCCGGGGGGTCTATGCAATATGCGATTACGATCAATCGCATCACAATATCACATCGAAGCTACACAAAGGAGCGGGGCCGATATAAATATGACTTGCGATAGCCAGACCCGATAGAGTTATAAATGATATTTGATATATTTTGAGATCCGGAAATCGACATTTTTGTGTGTATTTCGCATTTCTGCCAAATAAATGAAAAACAAAGAAAATGCGAATAAAGCAATGAATACGGACCCGAAAGGGATATACATGCAGATATATATTTTTTGAGTTTTGTAATGGGCAGGATTTTGGGTGGGCCTTAAGCAGTAAGTGGTATTGGACGGGCTCCGCCCAATCCCATCCATTGGTCGACACGTGGCATGAGAAAACAGCCTTTTCGGGCAGGTAATCTCTGTACGCCTTCACCGCTCGAAACAAATCTCCACCGTTGGATCAAGATCACTCATATCAATAATGGAGATGCGATCACGATATAAAGGCAGACCCGATAGAAATATAGTACGGATTTATGAATATTTGAAGTCCGGTGAACAGTGATTTGGCAGATTTTTCCCGTGTTTTACAGTGTTTCTCTGTGTAAACAGAAAACACTATTTTTTGGGATTTCAAAGGCCTGATGGTCCCTTCTATTGCAAAACAGGTGACCACCTTCCCTAAAGACGTTATGCCATGATTGCTAACACTCAAAAGGGGATTCGAATGGATAGAGGCCAGGAGCTAGACAGCGTGAAAAGGGGAAACGAACAGACAGCGCCGACTGGCTTTAAAGCCACAGACTGATAGAGACAGAGAGAAAGCAGTATTGAGACAGAGAGAAAATAGAGATAGAGAGTGAAAGAAAGACTCTTTGTACTCATAGAGGCTTGAGGGATTCAAGAAAAACTCTTGTTGTTTGTATCTGTGTGTTGAGACTCAATTTGAGCTCACATTTTGTAAAACTCTGCTCTTGAAGACATAATATAGAGGTCACGACTGAAGGCTAGACCAGGAGACGTAGCCCAAGAGTTTTGGGTGAACTCCATATTAAACTTGTTGTGTTCATGTGTGTTTGTCTTTTATGCTTTTCTAACTGCTCAATTGTCTATATTATTCGCAATCTTATCGATCTGTTACACTAAGTAAAATAGGGTAATCCATGCACATGATTCTGTAATATCTTAAAAGTAATCTAAGATCGTATTTTCATATCAATTAATGACAATGCTCCATTAGGTAAATTGATGTTTATTTTAAGTTGATCTTTGTTAGGAATTTTCCTTTCAATTTCACCACGTGATGTATTCTAAAATTCCTAGGAATGCAACTATCATGATAAGCATTTCTCCATTCAATTTAACGATGAAAATCCTAGCTACTTAGGGATAGAGCAGTTAGATTCCTTTTGATAAAAGATCAAAGAGCACAATCTAAATGCAAATTCCCTACACTATTCCTATCAGCACACACAAAATTTTTCAATGCAACATGCACGTATTTCTTTTTTATTTCCCTTAATGTTAATGAACAAAAAGGAAAACTAATGCACAATTGAGCAATAAACTCTTTTCATAAAAATGACGATTTTGCGACAATTTATTTTCAAGGAAAGGAAGACTTTACGACACTTTCGTTTTCAAAGAAATGAGGAATTATGACACTTTAAATGAAAAGACTAATCATATGCACACATCAATCAATCGATCTTTGATGAATGAAGACTTTACGACAATTCAATTTTCGAAGGAAAAGATGATTTTACGACACTTTCTTTTGACAAAGATCAATCGACCAAAAAACTAACGTTCGACTATAGATTGAAAATTACAAAGTAAATAAATAAGAAACATTTATCAATCCTAGTCTAAGTAGGGCCAGCTAAGGAGATGAAAAACTATTTTCAAAGACAAGACATCATTGACATTCAGCAAATCATTCAAACAGGAGAAAATTGGCAAAAAACTTCAACCCCTAGATGGGAAACTGACCCTCAAGGGATCAGCGCAAGCTATAGTGAGAGACAGTGCACTTTAGTGCACTGGCTCTATGCAGGAAGTGCATTGCAACGCATTGTGTCCTTCACTGGGCTGCGCTGGTGACACTAAGCCATTTTTTAAGGCAATTTGACACAATTTTGACTCAATTTTCAATGAAATAAGACTAAAATTCAATCAATGACCACAAGTACAGTATGTAAAAATATATTAAGAGGCTGATAAGCTAATAAGATGGATAATCGATCCCCAGCAGAGTCGCCAATTTGTTTTGGGAAGTTTTAGTGTCTATGGATAAACGCCTAAACCCCTAGACTAGTAGCAAATTCTAGAAGCCTACCTGAAGCTTTCGCTTACTCCTTATCTCCCTTGACCAATTATGTTGCTCCTTTCTGTACTTAATCCACTTGAAAATTGCCTGAACATAGACAGAAGACAAAAACCGGTCAAAGCATATGATAATGATCTATTGATTAGACGTAAAATGGAATCAATTGCATAATACACATATGAAAGCATCAATAAACAATGCAAACATATGGAAAAATCTTTGAACACTTTATTAGTAAAAGGAAGAGTTACAACCCAATTTTCTTGATTCAGTGCCACTCCTCCAGTTCAATCCCATCCTCTCCTCACAACAAGCAAGACATTTTGAAATCATTACAATACTTGAAACCAACTCAAGTCTCATACTAATAGCATCTCCCTATAATTCAATGATTTATAGCCCCTGATCACTTAGATGAGTGGTCTTTTTATAGGTGAATGAAGGAAGTTATGCCATAAATAGTGACAATGAATGCCCTCCCAAACTTAGGATTTAGTTCCATGGAGGAAGGGATAAAGGGATTGATGTTCCTTAACTTCTTCCCTCATCTAATTTCGAGCCCAAAGGAGTGGGTAGCCTTGGGAAACTTCTAGAAGCATCCTATGGATAAGAATATTCCAAACCCCAATGCACATTTCACTCAAATTTGCCCAACGCAGGCCAAAGAGGGCTCAAGTGCACTGCAATGCACCCTAGCAGTGTACTGGGCTACCTGATAAAGGCCTGCCTACACTGATCTTCTTAGAGGCAATTTTTGGATGATTTCAATCATGTAATCTCTTGGGAAGGAGGCATTCTGATGGTTGACTTCATTAGGGCATGTAACAACTAAATTAGGGTTTGATGGGCCATGTGCCCAAATGGATCTGTAACAAGGAGATAAGGAACCGATGGATGAGTACCAAGTGTTAATGGCTAATAGGCCATTAGTCGACTGCCCTGTAATTCATGGGTCCCACTTGCTGACTGGGATGCCATGTGGCACACTGTGGGCCCCACTTTTTTCCCTTGTCATGTCAAACTTTGAAGAGCTCTATCTCCCTCATATGAGCGATGATTTGAGTGTCGTTCACATCGTTGGAATCAGGGCAACGAGCACTATGTTCTTGTCTTGGTTCGGGAGCGTTCAGACCACTTTGAATTTTGACCCTTTCTAAGTCCTCTTGGACTTCTGCATGTGTCTGGAGCCACCTAGACCAAGGAGTGTGGCATACTTGGATTTTTGGAGTAAGAAGGAAAAGGAAGAGCAGGAAAGCGCGGAGGAAATCGGGATCAACAGCTACAGTGGATTTATCTTGGAGGTACCAAATTGCATGTATGTTTCCCTAATTAGTTTTGGTATGCATGGCATATGCATGTGGTTCATTGGTCATGATCTGTCACTGGCATGGAGGATTGCCTGGATTGACAGTGGATTTTCCTAGCCTTGCCATTTCCTGGATAGCCATGGTGTTGTTGGTTTATTTATTTGTTTTTCTAGTTGGTTCTCATGTTTCTTTAGCTTGGGTTGAGTTACTAGTTCATGGAAGCCCTAGTTGGACACACACTCTGGAAGCCTTGTAACAGCCTGAGTTGAGTTGCTAGTCCCGAAAGCCTTGGTTGGACAAATGCTTTGGAATACCTAGGTGAATTGAGTTACTAGTCCTAGAAGCCCTAGTTGGACTAGGAATAAACTATCGGTTGAATTACTAGTCCTAGAAGCCTCGGTTGGAACAAACGCTCTAGAGCCTTGGAAGGCTTGGGTAGAGATCAATCTGACGATGGTTTTTATAATGTCCGACGATGAGGTGGAATCAATGTTTGATGGTTTAGGTGGTTAGCCTCTGGAAGCCCTAGATGGTTTTGGATTGATGTGTTTTATGAGATCCCACATTCATGCTTGGAATATGGCACGGGGGTTACTGGGTGAAGAGAGTTTTGTCTTAGCCATGTCTACGGTCGGGTGTTTCGTGGAAGTCCCACAACTGGTTGGCCTTTGCATCATTCATAAGAGGTTATTTCTGTGTGTTATTTTATGACTATTGTAGTGGTTTATATGTGGATTAGAATGTTTTTGTTTTCCCTATTATGATGGTTATGAATATGTAATATGACAGTGGCTATGTATGCCTCTCATTATGTTTTCACTTGTAAATGAATGAACAATGTATCTATGACCTAATGGATGAAACGGAAGCTAATGTGTTAAGGCATCAATGCCTCTTAGCGATTATCAAATGAGTATGAGACCCTATGCTGAAATCCGTTGTTTACACTTGTAGATTACATATTTGTGATATGTTTGACAAAATGTATGTCATGGCTAGTAGGGGTCGAGTCATGGGCTTGTTCAAGTATTTGCAATCGCATCATTGTTTCATTGTCATCTTTTTGTTCTGAAGGTGTCATTCATTTTTGGTTAGTGATATGGGCTCTAAGCCTAAAAAAGTGGCTCAAATCCCCTGGATGCTAGCACAACACTAAGAAAAATATTCCATAGACGTTGGCATGCCTTGTCATGAGAGCGTCCAGAGCCTCCTGGATGCTGTCAGGGCCATAACACGGGAGCGCCCAGAGATCAAGAGTTCTAAAACATCAATGGGACCGAGGGGCTGGTTACAAGAAGTGTTGGGATGGTTCTTAGGGGTCTTGTCGTTGATGTGGAAGGTTTGTATGATGTGTTTTCGTCGATTCCATTTCCTTAAGGTCACCTAAGAGGTTGAATCCAATCATAGTAGCCTCTTGTCACATGTTTGCCTCGGTTGGCCAGTTACTTGGGTAAATGTGGGGGGAGGGTGTTACAGAGTGGTATCAAAGCATGGTTCACCCCTTAGACTAGATGGGTTGTGTGTTGGTCATGAATTCATGTCAATTTCATATGTATGGCTTGTGTTGTAGGACCATGTGCTTGTTGCATTTGTATGGTATGGTTCATTGTTGTAGTGATGTCGCCATGGGAAATTGATGGTGTTGTTGTGGAGTGCGTCGTCATGAGTGTACGGTTGATTATGCATTGCTTATGCATATTAATGTTCACATGTGGTCAAGTGCACAATGATGTGGTGGTTGTTGTCATGCATGAGGTCATGGTATGTGTAGTGGACATGGTCATGCATTGATGACTGGACTCTAGCTAGACTAATGGTGATATGGTTATATGCTTATGTTTTATGTTTCTATATGATGTCATGAGCATGTTATACATGTATCATGTTGATTTGTTAATATTGTAGATAAGGTATCCTCCTCGAAATATACTAAGGTATGTTGGTTTATTGTAATTTGGTTTAGATTGCATGATTTATGTTATCACTGAAAATATTTCAAAGGAAAAGGGTAAGGTAAGGGAGTTTTTGGCAATCAAATGTTTGGGTGATAAAGATCTCGGGTCAAAAGCAAGTTGTTTCAAATAATTCAGCAGTTTCGTAGCGCGCTACGAAACTGCTGTAGGTGATGATATTGTCCAAAGCCACAAAGTTTGGGTGGATACTATTGGCCTTAATCTTGATGTTATCAATATGTCATTTCAACCTGTGGTATCTCTGTTGGAAGGGCTTCCTAAGTAGCAAGGACCAGAAGAGCAAGATAGTAGATGGTTTGAACCTGTTCAATGGAAGAACTTTTCACATGTCAGCAGTGCTCCTGTAGAGAACAGTGAAACACTCTAGTAGACCTTATGAGTGAAACAGTCCAATCTAAATTGATCAGTTTTGAATATTAGCGGGAATTTTCAAAAGTGAATGTTTACAAGGTATGCACGACATCAGCTGAAGCTATTAAGATTCAACCAGGTCAAGACAGGTGGACATAATAGGCTTACGAATCTTATTTTAGATTTTTATCATAAAGTGAGTATATTTACCACACTTCAGGATATCTGGAACAGTTTGCAAGAATTTTGGCTTTCACACAGGGAAATGGCCTAGCTGAAAGTTCAAACAAAAGTCTTGTGAGAATTATTAAGAAACTGTTGCAAGAAAATAAAAAGGCTTGGCACTTAAAGTTGAAGTATGCCTTGTGGGCTTATCGCATTTGCACAAAAAGGTCTATTGGAACATCACCATATGAACTTGTGTATGGAGCAGAGGCTATTTTCCCAACATCTCTTGGAGTACCGATTATGAAGTTAATCCAAGGGTTAGAAGAAGAACCAAATGCCATACAACGGAGGATTAATCAGTTGATAGCTTTGCAGGAAAAGAGAAATGAAGTGTTTGAAGGTCATCAACAAAATCAGAATCGAGTCAAGAGAGCATTTGACAAGAAAATTAAAGAGGTTACATTTCAGGTTAATGACAAAGTCTTGAAGTGGGAAGCTAGAATTGAAGAAAAAGGTAAACATGGCAAATTTGAGAATTTATGGAAGGGGCCATATCAGATTTCTGCTTTCCATGGAAATAACACCTATATTCTACAAGAAGTTGATGGATCACCATATGTTGGAGGGCCTGTTAATGGCAGGTTCTTAAAGCATTACAATCAGTAAAAAATCCACCAAGTGTCTCATGAGCATTGTATATAACCGTTTTATGAATGTTTCCAGTTGAAAATAAATGACAAGCTGAACAAGAGAGCTTTAGCCCGAGGAGAAGGCCCACAAAGTTTGAAAGGAATGCTTGTCAGTCGTGGGTGAGTTTAATAAAATGGACAAAGACACTGGATCTACGAGTTCTTAGTGTACTACAGGAGCACACTATCCCAAGTGGAGCCAGCTATTATCACCTAGAACTGCAGTGATATGTACATAATGTTGTCCATAAAATTTTTGTTGTCCAAAAATTAGGTGTCTAATGGTTATGGCCCTATGTCTGCTACTTAGGGATTGTGTTTTAAAAATATATTCATATGAACCATTTTCAAAAACCGTTAGATATCCTCCATCATGATTATATTAGATATGTCTTGTCTTATATACGTCACTAGTCCTTTTCGCATTTTTGCAGCGCAATTTCATTGGCTGATTTTGCAGCGCAATGATGTTTTAGTTCTTCACAGCATGTCAATAACCAGCCATTTCGTAGCGCATGTTGTCAACTCATAACTGTCTGCGCTACGAAATCGCGGATTCGGGGATTTAAATAGCACTGATTCTTAGAATGTCATGTCTGAGGGATGAGTCAGTATGTTCGTCCGTTTAATTGTCAGAATGGCGTCCTTTTCAAGCAAGTATAAGCCATCATTTCCCCAATAGGTTCATAACCACGCACATAAAATCATTCAAATGGTCTGTAATGTTGATAGTGGTATGATATTTGGTGATGTTGCATGAATTGGTCCGTTTGCATGATAAGACTGTTAAGTTGCAGCGGAGCCCGAATTCATTTTCTATAAGGAACCTGATTGCAAGCGAGCCGGCGTTCAAAGTTTGAGTTTGCATTTGAAGATTGAAGCTGGTAGTGTTTCTCTGCGCAAAGGAGTTCAAAGCAAAATGGAGAAGAAAGGGCATCGGTCTGGAAGGTGTCAGAGAACTGAACCTGTGGGATTGGATCTCGCATTGAGGGATGAAGGTGTGAGACAAGCCTTTCAGGACGCTGGTTGCTAGTCTTTTTGTGAAAAGCTACAAGGGGGGCATGCTGAGGTAACCAAAGCATTTGCCTTAAATTTTATTGGTTTAAGTTCTAAAGTAGCTATGCTAGACTTCCCTGTATCTTCAGAGGTGATTGCTAGGGTGACTGAAATCCCTAGAGGAGGGCAGGAGTGGTTCAAAAATTTCAAATTCGATATGAACCCCTGAAAGGAGTTCCTGAAGGAACCTTATGTTAATGAAGATCTCACAAAGGCCGTGCCAAGACACTATGTAAAAGAACACTATGCACTCCTCCTAACATGCATTCAGAAATATTTAACATGTGAAGGGAGGTATAACAAGGTCTACTCCTATCATTTCAAACTGTTGTTGCACTTTACAGGAAAGGCATTTATAGATCTCCCATTCTACTTGTTCCGAAGTCTTAGTAAGATGTGTGACAAGATTCAATTGAGGAAAAACGACTGTGAGACATCATTTTTTCACCATGGTTTAGTAAAACTGTTAGTGCTGGATAATTTGCAAAAGATTGGTCGAGATTGGGACTCTTTTATTTTTATAGCTGGTTTTCAAAATAAGACAGGCCTCACCCCACTGCCTGTTAGAGAAAGAGAAAGGTTGACTGAAGAGCCTACTCTTGCTGAACTACGAAAGGAGATAAAAAGCAAGAAGAAAACCAAAACCAATTTGAAAGAATTAATAAAGCCATTAGTTATCAAAGAGACACCGCAATCTTCATCAAAGGAGAAAATCAAGCATAAGGAAAATGTACCAGGGTCAAGTGAAGTTGAACAGGTATCAAGAGTCAGAACCAGAAGTCAGTTAAATAAAGAAAAGGGCAAATCAATAGCTGTGGAAGAAAGCCCAATGTCAAAAGCCAGTTTAAATGATTTGCTTGAGGCAATTGATTTTGAGCAAGCTAAATCAGTGCAGGTTGAGTCAATGCATATTGACCTAACTCAGTCATCACCCGAAAGCACCAAAAAATCAAAGGCCTCAAAAAGGTTAAGGTTTGAGGAACCTGGTAAAGAATTTGTGTTCAAACCACGGAGGCCAGTCACCAGGAAGCAAATTAAAGAAGCTGAGCAATTGCACAGGGAGGAGGTAGCTGTGAAGGTACCTACAACAAAAGTAATTGAACAACTACCCAAAACAGAAAAAGCAAAAGAAATCAAGAAGAAAGATATGAATAAAAAGGTCCCCATTTCCAAAGAAACAAAGACTACATCTTCAAAAGAACAATGGGAGAAAACCGAGAAAGAAATGGCTGGGATGGAGAAGGCCGTAGCAGAAATTGCAGCCATGGAAAAGGAGGTTGCAAAACTAAAAGCTCAGCTAAATAAATTAGCTGCCAAATAAAATTGCAGATTTTAAAAGTCAGGTGCTGCGCCAAGGTTTTGCTCTATTTTACTTAAGTTCATTGTTTTTTAAGGCATGTAAGCACGGCATATAAAATCAAGGTAAATTAGGAGTTTTTGAAGCCATAAGTAGAGCTGTTGCAGTCACAAAGAATATTGATAGATTTAGTGAAGACTGTGTTTTTGAAAAGAACAGCAGTTTTGTAGCGCGCTACGAAACTGTTGTAGATGCTGTTTTTTGGAAAAAATAACAAGTCTAATGATGAGGTCAGCAGATTTTGGAGAAAAGGGCTAATGAACATCAAGGAAACCAGATGAGGCTATCAGAGCCATTCAAATATCGACAAGTGTCCATCCTTTATAAAGGTAAAAGATTTTGTCTTAAGCTAGAACTTTAATAAAGGTACTTTATTACTGGTGGTTAGGGTTTGGCTGAAGATGCACACGAAGATGTTGGCTTGTACACTTGTCCAATCAACAAGGCTTCCAGCATACCTGGAAAGATGGTGATGCTCATCAAATTTTGAAATATTAAACAGCTGGGAACACATGCCTTAACTTTCGAAGGATGATGGGGAACAAAGACCGTGAAAACAGGGGATTATTATTATGATAAATGAACTATCAGCACGTTCAACATCCAAGGCTGATTTGGCTTCATACATCCTTATCTCAGCAATCACGGCCATAACTAAAGGAGACAGCTGTTGAAGACCTAGAAAGGAATCAGGATACGAGGAGAATAAATTAGAGTTTAAGTTTGATTAGAACTCTTTTGTAGTTACAGTTCAATGCTTAGTAGATTTAATGAGTTTGTTAAGATAGATAAGGATAGTAAATGTTAGTCATCGAGCTCCCCTCATGCTGGAGGAGGAAGCTCAAAGTAGTTAAGAATGCTTTCCTATATATAGAGGAAAATTTGATGTAATGAGGGTTGGATATTTATGCAAAAAACAGAGTTTTTATTGGCCTATGTACAAGACTTTTTACAGTAATAGAAAGACTGCTTATTCTTCTCAAGATTCATACTTTGTTAAAATGCTCAGGATGTTTGTGGTTCTGTTTGATCTTTTATGTTTTACAGCTTTATAAGTAT
>APFE030977536.1:146299-195649 GCA_000404065.3 Pinus taeda | reverse complement strand
AGGTTGAGTCAATGCATATTGACCTAACCCAATCATCACCAGAAAGCACCAAAAAATCAAAGGCCTCAAAGAGGTTAAGGTTTGAGGAATCTGGTAAAGAATTTATGTTCAAACCACGGAGACCAGTCACCAGGAAGCAAGTTAAAGACGCTGAGCAATTGCACAGGGAAGAGGTAGCTGTGAAGGTGCCTGCAACAGAAGTAATTGAACAACTGCCTAAAACAGAGGAGGCAGAGAAAATGAAGAAAAAACCCTATACAAGAAGGCAAGCAAAAGAAATGGAGAAGCAGCTGCCCAGAACAGAAAAAACAAAAGAAATCAAGAAGAAAGATCTGAATAAAAAGGTTCCCATTTCCAAAGAAACAAAGACTACATCTTCAAAAGAACAATGGGAGGCAACCGAAAAAGAAGTGGCTGAGATGGAGAAGGCCGTAGCAGAAATAACAGCCATGGAAAAAGAAGTTGCAAAACTAAAGGCATAGCTAAATAAGTTAGCTGCCAAATAAAATTTCACATTTTAAAAAATCTGGTGCTGCTCCAAAAGTTTTGTTTTATTCTACTTAAGTTCATTGTTTTTTTGAGGCATGCAAACACGACACATAAAATCAAGGTAAATTAGGAATTTTGAAGCCAGAAGCAGAAGCTGTTACAGTCATTAAAGACTGTGTTTTTGAAAAGAACAGCAGTTTCGTAGCGCGCTACGAAACTGCTGTAGGTGCTGTTTTTTGAAAAAAATAAACGATTTTAGGATGAGGTCAGCAGAGTTTGAAGAAATGGCCTAATGAACATCAAGGAGACCACATAAGACTATCAGGGCCATTCAAATAACGACATGTGTCCATCCTTCATAAAGGTAAAATATTTTGTCTTAAGCCATAGCTTTATTAAAGGTACTTTATTACCGGTGGTTAGGGTTTGGCTGAAGATGCATATGAGGATGTGGGCTTGTACACTTGTTCAATCAACAGGGCTTCCAGCATATCTGGAAAGATGATGACACTCATCAGTTTTGAAGTATTAAAGAGCTGGGAACACATTGCTTATCTTTCGATGGATGATGGGAAGAAAGGACCGAGAAAAAAGGGGTTTTATTATTATGATCAATGAACCACCAGCATATTCAGCATCCAAGGCTAGTCTGGTTTCATGCATCCTTATCTCAGCTTTCACGGCCAGAACTAAAGGAGACAACTGTCAAAGATCTAGAAGGAAATCATGATACGAGGAGAATAAACTTAGAGTTTAAGTTTGATTAGAACTCTTTTGTAATTATAGTTCAATGCTTAGTAGATTTAATGAGTCTGTTAAGATAGATAAGGATAGTTAATGTCAGTCATCGAGCTCCCCTCATGCTGGAGGAGGAGGCTCAAAGTAGTTAAGAATGTTTTTCTATATATAGATGAAACTCTGATGTAATGGGGGTTGGATATTTATGCAAAAAACAGAGTTTTTATTGGCCTATGTACAAGACTTTTTACAGTAATAGAAAGACTGCTTATTCTTCTCAAGATTCATACTTTGTTAAAATGCTCAAGATGTTTGTGGTTCTGTTTGATCTTTTATTTTTTACAGCTTTATAAGTATACAATCACTCTGAATTCACCTAGTGCTCAGACTTCCTGTGTATACTTATTAGTTGGGGTTCTTGTCCTTCATGTTTATAGCTCTTTAGGTACACAATCACTCTGAATTCACCTAGTGCTTAGACTTCCTGTGTGTACTTACGAGTTGATGGTTATTTGAGAAATGTTTTGAGTGTTTAAACATTACATGCCTTGACTTCCATGAATGAGTAGTTGATAGTTTATTGAAAAGATGTTTGACTCCATGAGCCCAATGGAAAAAATGTTATGTTGTCTGTCCAACCACCATGTTTACTAAATTTTCATTTCAAGAGTTAGCCCTCTTTGTGCTTAAAGATAAATCAATAGTTTATTTTGAGAGAGCCCTCTCAGGTTAGGGAGGCTAATCCTTAGCTAAAAGTCTGGTTTGAAATAGTTACATAAGGTCTTACTGGTTAGCAACCATCAGTACTGGTTTTGTGATAACAATTTACCTTGCAGGAATAATATCAAAATGGCTAGCAAGATGGTAGACTACAAAAACTCTCCCTATGAATCAGATGAGCAGCATCGTGTTGGGAATTCTTCCGATTTGGCAGATACACTAAGAAGCTTCAAGGAAGAAATAAGGAGTTGTAAGGTAGACAATGACCAAATCGTACAAGCACGAGAGAAACTAGCAGAGGTAAATGCAGCAATACTTTAGAGTTTGTCAAAACAGAAGCAAAAGGGACGACTTTAGATCAGCCATGAGCAAGAGGAAAAAACAAATGGGGCATATGGAAGTAGGTCACATGGTGGTCACAAGTCAGATAGAGATGACACAATTAAAGATGGCAGATTCTTGGATACTCTAGATATGAGAGGTTTGTACTGTTCTAGTTTTGGTTCTGACATGCATGATGATCAACATTGTTATCATCCTTACAGGAGGAGTCATAGTGGTATTTACCATATGAGTTTAAGAAAGAAAAGCCACCTACATTTGATGGAGAGATGAAGAAATCGCAAGATGCAGAGCCACGGTTGCTTGGCATAAGGAAGTTCTTCAAGTTGCATGATTACTCAGACAACATGAAATCCATAATAGCTACATTTAGTCTCAGAGGTAAAGCAAACATTTGGTTGGAAGATGTGAATAATGTCATAGGTATACATGAGGAGGACTTGACTTGGAATGAGTTTGAGCAGTTATTCAAGAAGAAGTACCTGTCAGAGAGATACTTTGATGACAGGGCAAAGGAATTCTATGAGCTAAAGATGGGATCTATGACAAATGAGGAGTACACTAGCAAGTTCTTGGAGCTACTGAGGTATGTACCTTACCTCAAGGAAAAGAAGGCCAAGATTCAGAGATTCACTAGTGGGTTACTAATGGCATTCAAAGACAGAATTGAGTTTGATGAGCCTAGATCATTAGAGGAGGCCATCTGAAAGCTAAAGCATTGTTATGAAAAATCAAAGCGCGGGTATGAGACTAAGCCAGAAGGTAATGCAAAGAACAAAGGAAAATGGGACATCGATCGGAGGAGCAGAACAAGGACGCAAGCTGGAAGCCTATAGAGTGTTGGAATTTTGGCAAAGATCATCGAAGGAGAGATTTTCCACATAATTAGGGTGGTAGGCATCATATATATAGTGCGCAGGAGGCACAAACTATTGGGGATGTTGGTCAAAGCGTTCCTCATATTTATGTAGCATTGGCTAATAAAAAGGAAGACCATTAGGAATATATCGTTAAGATGGACAGTAAGCTTTGTGATCAAGTTATTTCTATTTTGATTGAGCCTGGATCTAATTATAGATATGTTAATCCTTACTTGGTGGATAAGTGTGATTTGAGAAAGGAATGGCATGCAAAATCTTGGTTAGTGCAGTTGGCTACAGGTACAAAGAAGCGATTTCATCATTGGGTAGGAGCTTGTGCATTTGATTTGAATGATATGCCTACTGCAACACATTTGAATCTATTACCATTCCGCTCATATAATATGTTGTTGGGAATGGATTGGTTGTACCTTCATAGAACCAAGGTAGATTGTTATGACAAATCCATTGAGTGTGTGGATGACAATGGGGAACCAAGAGTCTTATAGGGAAAGAAGAAAGCCCCATATGTTAGGAAAAGCGTAGTCGGAGGAAAGGGTGTGTATTATTCACAGTGCACATTTCTAGTGACAAAGGTAAGGAGGTTGAGGATGCAGATTTTGTGAGAAGGTATCTAGTTCTACAATAGTTCCAAGATGTATTTCCTGAGTATATTTCAGAGTTTCCACCTCATAGGGAGGTAGACGTTTCTATTGAGGTGGTTCCAGGGGCAGCTCCGACATCAAAGGCACCTTATAGGATGAGTACACCTGAATTGGTAGAGTTGAAGATGCAATTGAAGGAAATATTGGATAAGGGATACATTAGGCGAAGTGTATCACCATGGGGTGCACTAGTACTGTTTGTGAAGAAGAAGGATGGCACTCTCAGATTATGCATTGACTACAGGTAATTGAACAAAGTGACCATCAAGAACAGGTATCAATTACCGAGGATTGATGACTTGTTTGATCAGTTGAAGGGAGTAGCAGTGTTCTCGAAGATTGATCTAAGATCTGGATATCAACAGGTACGCATCAAAGAGGAGTGCATTTACAAGACAGCTTTCCAGACCAGGTATGGGAATTATGAGTTTGTTGTAGTTCCATTTAGTTTGGCTAATGCTCCAGCTACATTTATGTGCTTGATGAATAGTGTGTTGCGTTCGTATTTAGATAAGTTTGTTATTGTATTCATTGATGACATATTGGTATATTCTAAAAATGAGGAAGAGAATGTCGAGCATTTAGCAGCAATGTTGAGGTTGTTGAGAGAGCATCAATTGTATGCCAAAATCAGCAATTGCAGTTTCCTCCAAAACTGAGGTACATTACTTGGGACGTATTGTCTCCAAGGAGGGAATTGCAGTCAATCCAGAAAAGATAAGGGCCATCATGGACTAGGTAGCTCTTAGAAATGTAGATAAGGTGAGATCATTCATGGGGTTGGTAGGTTATTACCGGAGGTTCATTAGGAACTTCTCACAGATTTCCTATCATATCACATCATTGTAGAGAAAAGGTAAGAATTTTGAATGGACAGAGAAGTGCGAGGCTAGTTTTGAGCAGCTCAAGCAGTTGTTGACACATGCTCCAGTGTTAAAGACTACAAGTCTGAACAAAGAGTTTGTAGTATGCACAGATGCTTGCAAGAAAGGACTTGGTGGAGTCCTTATATAGGATGGACAAGTGGTATGCTATGAGTCATGAAAACTGAATGAGCACGAGCAGAACTTCCCCACACATGATCTTGAGTTGGCAACGATCATACATGCATTGAAGATGTGGATGCACTATCTTCTAGGTAGGAGGTGTGTTGACGAGTGATCACAATGGTTTGCAGTATATATTTGACCAACCAAACCTGAATGGTAGGCCAGCTCGATGGTTGGCCATGATTAGTGAGTTTGATTTTGAGATCAAGTATAACAAAGGTAAAGAGAATCGGGTGGAAAATGCTCTTAGTAGGTGGATACACGTAAATCACTTAGCAACTATGAGCTCCTATGGGACATACTTACATGATAGGATCTTGCAAGCAGATTAGCAGGATTTCAAGTATATGGAGATCATGCAGAGGTTGCAGTAGAATACATGTACATGTGGGGGTACATGTACATGTATAGGTACAGGTTCACATGATGTAGACTATTGCCTTACAACAGATGCATTGGTTAGATTCAGCGATAGGATATATGTGCCAGACAGTAGTGAGCTCAAGAAGGTGATATTAAGGGAGTTTCATTCGAAACCATATTCAGGACACCCAAGTTATCATAAAACGTTGACCACAGTGAAGAAATTTTACTATTGGTCGAATCTGAAGAAGGATGTAGCTGAGTTTGTGGCTAGGTGTTTTGATTGTCAGCGCGTGAAGGAAGAGTGTAAGCTAGGTAGAATGCTACAATAGGTTGTGATTCCATAATGGAAATGGGAGGTAATTTCCATGGACTTTATCACAAGTTTGATGAGGAAAGTGAAACAACATGATTCCATCATGGTTGTTGCGGACAGGTTGACAAAGATTGCACACTTCATTCTAGTGAAGTCTACATTCTCAGCTAGCGATGTAGCATAGGTATTCATTAGAGATGTGATTAGATTGCATGAAGTTCCAAAGAAATTTGTGTTAGATAGGGATGCAAAGTCCACTTCCAAGTTTTGGAAGGAGTTGTTCGCAAGTTTGGGCACAGAGTTCGCCTTCAGTACAACTTATCATCCGCAGACAAATGGACAGTCTGACAGAGTCAACAAGATATTGGAGGACATGTGTAAGGATGTATGTGATGCATCAATAGAGAAAGTGGGAAGAGTATCTTCCACTGATAGAGTTCGCTTACAACAATGGGTATCGAGAATCTTTGAAGATGAGTCTGTTTGAGGCATTGTATGGGCGGAGTTGCAATACTCCCATCAGTTGGACAGATCTGGTTAACAGGGTGTTGATTTGACTGAACATATTGGCTGACATGGAAAAATAAATGCAGGTTATAAAGAATAATCTAAAGGCAGCACATGATAGGCAGAAGAGTTATGCAGATCGAAACAAGTTGTTCAAGGAGTTTCAGGTTGGGGAACATGTGTTCTTGCACATCAAACCAAAGAAGAGCTCCCTGAAAATTTGATCATGTGGCAAGATGGCACCACGGTTTTGTGGACCCTTCAGTGTTCTTGAGGGGATTGGGCCAATAGCCTATCGACTTGCACTACCTTTGACAGTGAAATTCCATGATGTTTTCCATGTGTCATTACTTAAGAAGTTTGTTAAAGATGTTGATCATGTGATTGACTAGTCTGTATTCCAGGTGGAACAATATGGAGAATTCTTGTCGGAGCCTCAATGCATATTGCAAAAAAAGGTGCTCATGCTCTGAAACTGAGCAATCAAGTAGGTTAAGGTGCAATGGAAGCACTTTGGGCCTGATGAAGCTACATGGGAGATGACAGATCAGATGCGAGCTATGTATCCTTCATTGCTTGTCAGTTAAGGCAAAGTAATTTTGGTATGGTGTTTTAGTATATGTCTTTGGTATATGTTTTGGTACATGTTTAGTGATGTTTGATATATGTACATATGTATATGGATGTAAATACCGCCATAAGTTATGTTATAAAGCTCCAATAAGCGGTATGGGTGTCATGTCATTATGATGTTATACATGTTATGTTTTCATGCTGGTTTGCTTCTCAACAGGATGATAATTATAAATATTGCAATGAGCTAAGTTATAAAGCTCCATCGGCAATATGTTTTGCTTATAACAGTCTTGTGGTTATAGGTGTTATTGAACACCGACGATAGTGTTCCCCCAAGGGGGAAGTTTCTCTAACAACCCTGGTGAAAATTCCATGTAATAAAAGTTAATAAAGGAAAATAAGAACCACAGTTGATGGGACACTTATTCCAAGTTGAATGTTGGGCAAGACATCCTAGTCTAGGTGTTCATTGGTTTATTAATGGCTAAGGAAATTGGCAAAGACAATGACAAGAGAAAAATGGCATTTTTGGCACATTTATTTATGAAAATAATGGAAATTAGGAGAAAAAGGAGGTGAACGGTCACATGTTGCATGTGAGGAGGAAAATGAAGGAAAATAATGGAAAATGAAAAAAATAGAGGCCTCATTAATAAAAAGGTTTCTGAGGATCAGTTCATAGACTTTTGTCAGTTCAGTTTTGGAGCTCTCTATCTATTCTCTCTCTCTCTCTCTCTCTCTCTCTCTCTCTCTCTCTCTCTCTCTCTCTCTCTTATACTCTTGGAAACTTAGAGTTTTCTTGGAGTACTCTTGGAGGAGTGTGGCATACTTGGATTTTTGGAGCAAGAAGGCAAAGGAAGTGCAAGAAATCATAGAGGACACTAGGATTAGCAGCTACAACGGAATTGGCTTGCAAGTACCGAATTGTATGTATGTTTTTCTCACTAGTTTTGGCATGCATGCAATATGCATGTGGTTTATTGGTCATGATCTGTCACTGGCATGGAGGATTGCCTGGATTGACAATGGATTTTCCTAGCCTTGCCATTTCCTAGATAGTCATGTTGTTGTGGGTTTATTTCTTTATTTTTGGTTGGTTCTCATGTTTCCTTAGCTTGGGTTGTGTTAGTGTCAGTCAGTTCTTCCTGTCACCGGTGATCAAATATGCTCTTACAAGGTTTTGTTAGGGGTCTTAAGTCAAATTTTAATCATTTCATTAGGTTTTCAGAATAAAATTTGGTCACTGGCTAGTGTCTCTAGGTCTATTGCTGCTCCTTCAAAATTTCCATGTTTCGTTCACTGTCATCATTGAAATATCATCATAATAATCTCACTCATATCACCATGGCCTTCATTCAGCTCAGTGTCACAATTAGGTCATTAGGGTTAGAGTCATCAAAACGGTCATGTCATTTCATGAAACCGAAAAATGAAGGAGTAGTGATAGGGTTCTGCTCAAAAGGTTATGTTCCAAAGTGTAATTTATTCAAATGATGTAATAAGTTCAATGTTCTAAAGCTACATATGAAAGTTCCAAGTTACATAGTTTTCAAAAAGCAAAGTGAAAATATATGGTGGGTCACCCTACCATTAAGAAATGATTTCTACAAGCTATAAAGAACATCACATTCATTTTCTCTCTTTCATATTCATTTCTAAAGAGATCTCATTCACCTACAAGCCATTTCCTCAGCAATTTCACAAGTAGAAATACTCCAAAGGGTCATCCAAACAGTTTTGCTTCGTTTTCTCAACATTTCACTACGCTTTCTAGGACCCACACTGCGTTTTACCATAAATTCATTGTGTTTTCTCTCCTGCATAGAATTTTGCTCTGTTTTCTCTCCCACGGTCACAAAACCATTTTTAAAGGGTTTCCAAAGGCAAATTAAGGTTTCATTAGCTTTTTACAAGTAATTTCAACCCTTTGTACACCTCTTATAAGTTAATTTCCCTATTTTCATGTTGCATATCCTCTATTACTCCCTACGCTGCGTTTTCACTGTTTTCTTAATGCACTGTGTAGAAATTCCCTATACCAGGCCCTCTACTCATTTCCCAAAGGTCCCTAACACCCCTACCCATCTCCCTAAATTTTCCCACCCTCTTTCCCCTTCCCTAAACCCTCCATCCTATCCCCTCATCCAAATCCCCTGTTTTCCTAATTATTGTTTTACTTGCACACAATCAAAATGGAGGAGAAAAGGAAATCTTATAACAAAGGAGGTCAAATATTTAGATATGAACCACTAAACATTAAGGATTTGATGTCTTCCCCACTGTCCAAGTAGTGCTTTGGGAATGTAGAGTGTTTAGGGTTTTGTGAGTTACTTCAAAGGGTCAAATACCATGACAAATTGACTAGTTTGTTTGCCACTCATTTGAGGAGAGGTAAGGTCACTATTGCAGGTGTTACTTTCACTATTTCAACTGAAATCATAGCAGCAGCCACAGGGATACCAAATAACAGAGAAAAATGGTTTTCGAACTTAGATTTGGGTCTGTAAAGCTATCAACCTTTCATCAAAGGCCACTATAGACACAACATTAAGAAGATTTTTCCTTTTGCACAACTCCTTGAGAAATTTACTCCATTCATGAGGGTTATAATGAAATAATTTACATGTGAAGGCAGATTCTCTAGATTGTACAAATACCATGTCAGATTTCTCATGCATTTCATAGGGGTAAAGCCACTAAACCTAGTCCACTACCTCTACAAAAGTTTAGCTAATATGGCAGAGAAGGTGCAACATAGACGGAGTGACCATGAAAAAACCTTTTTCACCATGGCCTCATCAAGATTATTGTACTGCATCAGCTTGCTCAAAATAACATCACTTGGGAAACATTTATTCAGTTGGATGTCTTGTTGTCTTTTGTTAGTCAATCCACAAGCCCGAGTACATCATCAACACCACCTAAGCATGTGAAGAGTGGTTCATCTAGCAGACCTATAGTTGAGAGGACACTTAGGCCTGAAGTGACTCAAACATATCAGAAAGGAAGGAGGCTTGTGTTTACTCCACATTGTGTGGAAGGGGCCAAGCTTACATCAGCAAAGTAGGGATCACAATCACAACATTAAGCCCATTGCAAGATTAGGAACCATTTCATCTTGACACTGTCATGGTTGACTTGAAGGTTAATGAGGATCATAAGACAATGGAGCAAGTCATCATGGAGAAAGATGTTGAGATAGAAAAGCTCAAGGACAATTTATCAAAGGTAAACTTCATAATTTCATTCCTAGAGAAGGAGAATCAACAATTGAAGGTAAAGAAACTACTTTTGGAAAAGTATGAGGTTGATGTTGGAAAATAGGATATAAATGGAAAAGCAATGATGGATGCAAAGGATTCAAATGAACATCAGGAGTAGGTGACTAGATGCCTCAAAAGAGCACTTTAGCAACAAAGAGAGCAGATGACTTTAGTTGACCTAATTGTAGCATAAATAAATGAGAATAGGGAGTTTCGGCTTGATAAGGTGAATTTTCATTTGGATAAGCTTCTTAAGAAGGATAACGGAGACAACAGGATACAAAGACACATGCCATTCATTACTACACAAGGAATCAGGTTTCTAGGGTTAAGATCAAGCAATTAAAGGAGAAACTCAATGAAACCCTAATTAATAAAAAAGGGAAGGTAAAGTTGGATTTTCTTGTTGATGCCTCCCTCATCACATAAGATACCACCTGAGGGCTTCATAAACCAATTTTGAGGAGTTTTGGAGAAATTTTGGTTTTTTTGTGATTTTTTGCACATTTTGACATAGTCATGGAGACAAAAACGCAGCGTGCTCCACGCTGCGCTTTTGTTAAGGAGCTCCAAATCACTTTTTGTTTACATGTTTGGACTTGGAATGTTTATACATAACATTTTTCCTGAGGGAAGCATACTTTTAGCAGGTTTTGACAGGTGAAAATGCCCAAAACTGCCACCTTGTTGAAGGCCACGCTACGTTTCTGAGAGTACCTGTGGGAGAATGCATTTTTGCGGGGCTAGAAGTGACCTTTTTCAGCTCCTGAAAAGTCCATCATGTAGCAGACATCCACAACTTTCCAATGAGCCATCAAGATTAGAATTTGGACTTCAGGAAGGTCTTCAAAAACCAGTTCTTCCAAATTCGTTGTGTTTTCTCCAGGCTCACTGCGTTTTTGCTTGTGACAACTTTTCTTCAGTTTTGTTAGGTGGATTCAACTTTTGATGATGTAATTATTTGATTTTTATCTTACTATCATGTAATTTTGGGTAAAAGTCTTGTTAAAATGTTTTTAATGTAAATATAGGCTTCATTAATGAGAGTAGTTTAAGTCAAAGTTAATTGGAGGAGTTGTTTTAACCTCCCTAGTCTTTAGGGTTTTGGTTGAAACACCTCATGTATCAGTTCCTAGACTCATGGATTCAACCCTGAGAGAAGGTAGATGTTGTTTTGGTATATATGTATTATTTTCTCAGTCATACAACAGGTTGGATATCAGAGGAGAGAAGACTTGTAGCTTGTACTTGGACATTTTATTCAGGAAAGCAAAGGAGCAGTTGCAGCTATTATCTAGGAATTCATGTGCATTGAGTCTGTGATGATGTATTTTCTCTGTTTTAGTTTTATTTGAATGATATACATCTTTCCTTTCCATATCTTGTTTCTTCAGTGGTTTTCCTTAAAGTTTATAAACATAATTATTTGCAAAAATCTTTGTTTTTATGGGAATATCATTTTGTGTAAATTTCTTCCTTTCTTAATGAATTCACGTGCTCATGCTCATTTAGACATTTTTCTTCTTCCAAACACTACACTACACCAACAAACCCTAAAGCCATCACAAAATTATTGCTACCTTGCTCCTCTATATCTTTGCTACTATAACCCTTTGAGCCTTTGACCTAGTTACCTGGTTTTCATCCCTTGTCTGGCATCAAAACCTAAAATTTTCAAAACCCTACCTGAGCCTAACATATCTGGCCTAAAATCCTTTCCCATTTTAGTCATTATTGGCTGTGAATTCATAGAGAGATCCCTCTCTGGTTTAGCAGGGCTAGCTGTTGAACCGCAAGTGATTTGAGGTTACCTCCATTAATCTCCTCCTCAGCCTTGGACATTGTGGAGGATAACAAGTTGAGTTGCTAGTTCCTGGAAACCCTGGTTGGACAAACGCTTTGGAAGCCCTGTAACAGCTTGGGTTGAGTTACTAGTCCTGAAAGCGTTGGTTGGACAAACACTTTGGAAGCCCTAGGTGGGTTGAGTTACTAGTCCTGGAAGCCCTGGTTGGAGAAACACTTTGGAAGCCTGGAATAAGTAGTGGGTTGAGTTACTGGTCTTGGAAGCCTTGATTGGAACAAACGCTCTGGAGCTACTGAAGGCTTGGGTAGAGACCAATCTGATGATGATTTTTGTGATGTCCGACCATGAGGTGGAATCACTCTTTGATGGGTTGAGGTGGTTGGCCTCTGGAAGCCCTAGATGGTTTTGGATTGATGTGTTTTATGAGATCTCACATTCATGCTTGGAATATGGCATGAGGGTGGCTGGATGAAGAGATTTTTGGCTCAACCATGTCTACGGTCGAGGGTTCGTGTAAGTCCCACAAATGTTTGGCGTTTGCATCATTAATAATATGTTATTTCTCCTTCTTATTTTATGAGTGTTGTATTGTTTTATATGTGGATTAGATGGTTGTTGTTTCCTTGGTATTTTTGTCCCTATTATGATGGTTATGAATATGTATTATGACAGTGGCTATGTATGGATCTCATCATGTTTTCACTTGTAAATGAATGAGCAATGTATCTATGACGTAATAGATGAAATGGCAACTAATGTGTTGAGGCATCAATGCTTCTTAGCAAATCTTAGATGGTTATGAGACCACTATGCTTAGATTTGTAGTTTACACATGTAGATTACATATTTGTGATATGTTTGACAAAATGCCTATCATGGCTAGTAGGGGTCTAGTCAAGGGATTGTTCAAGTATTTTCAATTGCATCATTGCTTTATTGTCATCTTTCTATTTTGAAGGTGTCATTCAATTCTGGGCAGTGACCTAGGCTCTAAGCTTGTAAAAGTGGCTCAAATCCCATGGATGTTGGCACAACACTGAGAAAAATAGTCCTTGGACACTAGCATGCCTTGTCATGAGAGCGTCCAAAGCCTCCTGGACACTGTCAGGCCCATAACATGGGAGCGTCCAGAGATCAAGAGTTCTAAAACATCAGTGGGACCCAAGGGTTGGTTACCAGAAGTGTTGGGATGGTTCTTAAGGGTCCTGTAGCTAATGTGGAAGGATTGTATGATGTGTTTCTGTCGATTCCATTTCCTTAAGGTGACATAAGAGGTTGAATCCAATCATAGTATCCTCTCGTCACATGTCTACCCAATTGGTCGATTACTTGGGTAGATGTGCGAGGAGGGTGTTACAACTTGATAGGATAGATCTTTCTCAACATCATCCTTTTATCTTACTTTGTGACAAGTAAATTATTACTGGCCTCATTCATAATCTAATGAATCATCAAAAGGATTATCACACTCATATTCAATTACATTACATTCTACACCTCCAACCTGAAAGCAAATTTATACAATACATGGAGATATATCAAACTATGTAGCTTGGACACAAATGTTTATGAACGATTACAAAAAAATAAACAAATAGTGAGAATTCAAACTCTAAATTGATATTTACTTTGAGGAAGTACTTTTGAGAATGACAATAAAAATTAACATAAACTCTATAGGTGAAAAACCCTAGTATTCTTAAATCACTGACTCATAGAGAATAATGAAATTCAGGAACATAACCAACTAGTAGCTAAACCAAAGGAGACAAGTGGTTGGAGTCTGAAGAAAATTTATGTCTTCAGTCAGGCCGTAGCAAAAAAAAGTGTATGGACAATTATTTTCAAAGGGGGTTTGTGGGGAAAAGTAATGACAACAGAATATCTAAAGGGCAGGGCTCCAGAAGATTGGATCAGACGGGAGAGAACCAAAAAAAGGTGTGAAATGTTTTAAAATTTTGGTTTGACACTTTCCTATCTTATGTGATTGCACTTCTTGGAAAATTGGATTAGGAAATAAGATGTGAATATGTTTCAGTCCATGGAGAGGATGTAGTTAAAAATACGCATTGTCTTACTATCTAATTGAAAATCTGGATCAAAAGGAATCATAAGTTTAATTGATGCTTCGGTCCAAGGGGATCAAAGGTCTGGTTTAAATTTGGGAAATTAGTTGAGGTTGTGGAGTTTCGAGGTGAATAAGTTGCAGAGAGGACATAGTAAATAATACTCTTATGCACAATGATATTGTTCTCAAGGATCATGATGATGAGATGAAGTGGTGAACAAATAAAGTTGTAGGTGTGCTCACTGCTAATCTTGGATATGCTGCAAAAATAAAGGAACAATATGTTGAGAGAGAATGTGGTGGTGGAGACTAACCTAGAAGCTAAAAAAACCTTGTAAAACTAAGATCTTACTATGGATCCTAACCTGTGACAAAAATAGGTCAAAAGAGGAATTGGATTCGACCTGATTGGTGTATTCTTTGTAAGTAAGCAAATGAATATGTAGACAATATTTGTGTTAATTGTTCCTTTACAAAATCTGTTTGGAAATATGTTTTACATTTGACAATTGGAGTATGTTTCACAAATATTTTGAAGAGTAAACCTAAATATGGAATCATTCCTAAATTAGAGATTCTAGGAAGTTCATAACTTCTAGGGAGGTGCAACACATCAATTAGGTTTGAAGTGCAGGGGGTTCATCCAAGTGACATTAGACTATCCATATTATTTTAAGAGTTTTTCTACAGGATAAGTTTGCATATTTCTACAAGATTTCCATCTATAGGTGGTCATGCTTCTATTATCATTCTTATTAGATGACACACATACTCAAATCAATGAGAAGAAAAATACAGGGGTTTGTCATATTAAATTTCAACGAAAACATTATAAGATAAACCTAGAATCTTATCACAACTCTGTTGACAAAATATTTTCCACACAAAATTGCATTTCTAATTGATTTTAAATAGAATACCATTTACTCATCAAGCTTGTGACAAATTTACAATGCATTCAACCATAAACAATATAACATTATATTCAATATAAAACATGATCAAGCATAAACAATGTCGCATTATACTCAATCTGAAACATGATAAGAAATTTCACAGCAATGAAGAGTTACTTAATTCTTCCCAAAAGTTGAATATCAAGAAATTGGCCAAGAGAGGGCAATTACGTATCCAACTATATTCAATGAGAGGGGAATTATGTATCCAAGCCCATTCAATACTTTGTGGATGCCACCTCCTAGCAAGGTTATGGGACAATGAGGGCGAAGAACAAATGAAGAACTTTCAGTTCAATCTCTCTATCTCACCTACACTTATACACGCTTTAGGCTAGGGCGAATGGAGTCCTAACCAAGGGGGATTTTTCCATGGGTTACTAGGCTCAATGTGTAAGTAGTAGTAGTGTGAATTCTAGTAACAACATGACAAGGATAAAGTAGCACACATTTAGAAGTTGGAGACAAAATATACCTATACTTACCCAAAGAAGAATATAAAGACATATAACATAATATAAAGAACCTTTATGATGAAATCTTTTTGGGATGCAACCTTGGAAAAACATGTACATATAGATGGCATCAAGGGAATTTTGTAAATTTTCCTTGCATGAATGACTCAAGTATGTCACAGCCCTAAACAATATATAGATAGATTTAATTAGTTTCACACCAAAAAAGTGAATGACATCGAAAGGAAGATTCCCGAGTTCACCCTGGAGTTGTTGAAAAGAAAAAATTGCAAATAACATATACATAAAGAAACAACATATTGCATTTAAACCTTTCACTTATAAAATTTTTATGGAATTGTTGCAATTTAATTCAAATGAAGGTTCTTTAAAATTATGTGTTGTCATATTTTTACAAAGTAAGCAAGTACGGATAGGTGAGAGGGATGTTTGATTTTCTTTTTATAGATGTAATTGTTAGTGAGGAACTAATCATATATATAGGATGAGGCATGGAATTGACGACACCAATTAATGTCTAGTATGGTATCAATATGTGAATGGTGTTCTTGCCATTCAACTTGTATTTTCTTGATTGCATCTCTTTCATGGATGTGTATTATTTTTTGCAAGAGTTTTCTTATCTTGTAAATCAAGATAATAATTGGTCGCAAATGATGAAGATGAAAAGATTGTGGTGGAATGATACTAGTTTTCATATCTTGTAAGGCAAGTTCATGTCCACAAGTTGTTGGTGAGTATAAAAATTTTCCCATTGCATAAGAGTACCTTTCCATCCAAATGTTCATCTTTTGTTGCAAGTGAATTTTGTTGTCTTTGTTGCTCTACAAAGCATATTACGATTGGCATGTTCATTTTTTTTAGCATTATTTTATTATGCGAACAAACATAATGGTTCGTTCCATATAGGTGCATGGAATATTGGAATTTGTTTATGCTCGTCATACATTAGAGAGGAGTTTTTCCTTGACATTAAGAGATTCTAGTCTTCTAGAGTAAGTGTTTCATTCCTGAGGTTTGTGAGGAGATGGCAGAAGAAACTTGGGAAGGGCTAGCACCTTATTGACGGAAAATAAAAATAAAAATTGAAAGTGTTATGAATGTGTTGAACTTGTGCTATAGACATTTCCACATGATGTGTCAGTATAGAGAGGAATGTCTTTCACAAGTGGCTATTGGCCTAAATCTCCAATAAGGATAATGGAGTGATTGTCGAATCGTGCATTTCGTTCAGAAGGGAATGCTTCTCTCGGGTGATTGTCAATACGGGACAACATTTTTGGACTGATGAAACTCATCTCATCAATTAGAATGTACTTTATATGGCAAAGTTTCTCTTGGAGGTTTAGAAGTGATTTTCCTTCAAGAGTATGCATGTTTGCACAAGGATGTGAAGGAAAAAATGGATTCTAAGGGCATTTATTTCGAAAGTTGCAATGCAAGTAGGTGCAAGTAGAGGTAATCGGTTTGTGTTTGTTGGGGAGTTTGCCAAGAGTTCACTTTGTAGACAACCAATTAAATACTATTTTATTTTCCTAGCTATCTCCTGGATGATCATTTTCAATGGAGGGATTGGTGTAGTGTTTCTGAAGTGAGAAAGAATACTGTTGAAATTTGTTCTTTGGGTGGGAAAGAAGGAGTGATCTTAGTGTGGGATTGAAAAGAGATGATGATGGATTTGTGTAGCTAAGCGATTTAATTCAATGAAATGTATGGAAGCTTCTTGGACGTGGAGAGGGATAGCAGTATATGACCAATTATGGTTAACAACAAAGTCACGATGGCCAAGCATATCAAGGTCATCAACTTCAACGTTGTATCCTGGGTGGAGGTGAGAAAGGATTTGTCATTCATTGATGTTCAAGGAGATGGGAGGGGCAACCATGTGAGTAGATGGAATTTTAGGATGTGGAGATTTTGGGTTTTTGAGTTCTCGATGAAAATTCCATGGTGTATATGTCCCTTTTTTTGTTCCCGGTGTGTAATTATTTTCTCATCAGTGTAAGAAATGTCACTAAGGAGTTTGCGGAAAGGGAAATATAGTAGTAGTTCACTTGAACAAAAAGAAACATAACAAGGATCATTAGGGGAAGGGATGGTAGTGTATCATGGCAATACATGAACAATCATAAGAGGGAATATGTGTTTCCATTGGTATTTCTTTCAACGAGTAGAAAATTACCAAGAACATGCAACTTCAAGGAGAGGAAATGATTCCAATGAAACATATCTATTCATGTATGCGAGAATGAAATTTGGTGTTGAAAGAGGGTTTTCAAAATCATGGGAAACATGTATGAAAACAATTATGTTAACATTTAAAGAAATGAATGTGATGGTAGAGTGAGAGTGGTAGTTTATGTAACATATGTCATATTTCTTATGCCCCAAAGTCTTTGTCTGCAATGGTTTCTGTAAGGAATTTTTAGACGAAATTAACAACAGGTGCTTATGGAGGCACATTTTGTGAGAGGCATGATAACATTTGATGATAAATTTATGATCTTGTTTCTACTTTTGCTACATACTTTGAAATGTAGTTTAACATACATGTCATGATAGAATAGGTTGTCAATCAACATTTGCTCTGCAAATGGAAAATGGATCAATGTTGTGGATGTTCAATCCATCATCATTGCGAGTGGGGATGTAGGTTTTCTGACCTTTATCATCAATGAACATTGAAGATGTGGAGTGCAACTCCCATGGTACTCCATATCGACAGCTAAGAACATTGTCTTTTTTGTGAAGGTAGGAAAATTCATGACACTTTGTGTGCCATTGAACACAATTGACAAGCTCTTCGTAGTCTTTAGACTGAGTCAATGCGAAGATTGATGTTGTGTCAAGAAGACATGGGTCATGGATTGTTGATTAATGAAGTGTAAGATCGCAATGTTGGAGATGTCATGGATTCCAAGAGGTTATGTAATGATCGAAATAACTCTTAGCATCAATGACTTCTGTTTCATCGTTCCGATCAAGAATGTCCATATTCGGTACATCTTGCAACCAAAGGAAGCCATGTATGTGTGTGTATCCTCTTTGTTGCCATTCGTATATGAAGAACATAAGAAATTCAAAAATGTAGAATAAGCCTTTTTGCAATAGTGAAATTAATGGAGATAAGAATGGTTAAATGAAAACCTACAACAATAATCAAGTGTATGAAGGACTTTTTGTAGGACTAGGACTTCTTTGAGGAAAATATTAAATCTGCAATACATATATTGGGTTGTAAGATGTGGGTTTTTCATTATGTTTTGAATTCTCCATTGGTAGATATTGCTTGAATTAGAGGGAACATTGTCAGACATGATCATGTGCAAGTCATGCCACTTGGTATCAACTGCACTTAGAGTGGAAGAATGTCAAGTTTCGTATTTGTGTGATCATATCAATCAGTTCACGTTGTCACTTGTTCTAGAAATAGCGTGTTCCTCGAAGATCTGAACTGAAGGGAATAACTTGTTTTAGAATTTTGGAATCTAGGAAGTCATGAAGGCATTGTCGAAGATCTAAAACAATTATTGGTAAGTTGTTCTCATTGAGTTTTTTCAAAAATATGGTAGCATTTTCTTAGCTATGATGGCGCATTAGAATGTTGTATAAGTAGTAGTGAAATCTTGGATGTTGGTTGAATCGATTATCATGGTAATGGATCAAGTGTAAAGCATATTCATGCATCTCAACTTTTGTAACTATTGGTTGCATGATCATGGCAATGCCTGCAGGAAAGAGGGTGGGGAATAACATAGCGAAGATGCCCTATGCGGTGTATTCATTCACAAGGGATAGGGATATTGTAGGTCAATCAAGTGAGCTTGTTGAATTTGAATGGGTCGAGTGAAAATAAGCACATATGTGCTCAAACTCGGTTCATGAATTTGGGAGGCTTCGAATGAAAGAGGAAGGTTGGAGATCTAATGGAGTGAGGATGACATCAAGGTCATAATTAGAATCAACTACAAATTGATGGGGTTCGAGTGAAGAGAGGAGATATATGTAGGTTGATCTGGAAAAACATAAATTACAGATGGGTTGACTTGGACATCCTTGCAGCGGGGATCATTTTTTATTTTGAATTCAAGTGTTGCCATTACATATGATTTACAAATAAAGAGTTTGCAATCATTTTCAGAAGTATTGCAACTTTTGACAATAACTATGTCTAATTTAGAAACCATATGATGTAAATAGTTGGCAATAATAGCGATGTCTTGGGGAGTTTATTGTATGCCCGTTGTATTTGTCTTGGCTACCACGGGCATCAGTAACTTGTAAAATGGTGTTCACATGTGCAGTGAGAATTTCTTCAACTTGCGTTAAACTATGAAGGGAAAGTAATTGTGTGTCGTGGTCCATGTTGTTCAAATGAGAAAATTGATAGGTATACCTAGATGAGGCACAACAAAATCAAGAAATATTACCATGTAAAAATCTTTTTTTCATACCAAAAGGAGGGGAGGGTTGTATTGGTTTTGAAGAAGGTGAGGTGAGTTGGTTTGCACATTTTGGGAGCACTTGAGGCGGAAGGGGAAGTAGTTGAGGCAACAAGGTTTTTGCAGTTTTTATAAAGTAGTCACCGACATGCATTTATTGTATCTTTGTTTCATGCATAAAGAAGACATATTTGTGTGTTGTTATCTGCATTTCCATTGTTTCATGGCATATCTAAGCAAGTAGAAATAATTTATTATGAGAAGAGGCATAAGCAAATTAGAGAGAAGTATAAATGAGCTATTTATACATAGAAAATGAATCACGAGTCTTTACATTTGAAAATAATTTATATAATAAATAAGAAAAGATAGCATTGTTATGAAAGGGGTGTTTCCATGACATGTTTGTAAGTCTAAAAAAATACATGTTAGGTTTGTAGGAAAATACATCATTGTAGGATCAAATGTCGGAATAAAAAGAGAAAGGCAATCAAAATTTTAGCTTTTACTTGAACATGCTTGAGAGATAGCATGAATAGTTAAAAGGACAAACATTCAATTTATAGAAATATAGACATTATAAAAAAATGAATTGAAGTTGTTATAAATGCTGCTATATATTTCTTGTAAATTTGAAAGGTGTAAACATACATATTTTGGAATTTTTTAATAAGAGTCTTGTAAAACAAAACAATGTAGTACAACAACATGGAGAGATTTTACAGAACTATGGAACAATGATTTCTACAAAGATGATACTCCATGTAAAAAATGGTAGTGGTCCTTGGTGCCATGAAGAAATCTCAAAGGTGACGGATAACAGATCATTGTGTAACAGACATTTATTGAATGTCTTTGAGGACCTATTTTCATGCAGAGTCATAATGAAGTTCCTCTGAATTAACCAGAATTGTTTGAAAATTCTCAACACCATTGAAAAAGTTTGTTTTGATGGAAAGTGTTAGCAGGAAAAGGTGACCTGAAATTTTTTAAAATATTTCGTAAATGTCAGATGGTTCGATAGAAAGAAGAAGCAAGTCTTTTGTTGTAAAACCCATGAGCTCATTTCCAACATCATTGAAAGTTGTGACATTTTCTAAGTGCCCAGTGTGGTCATGTAATCAATTATAAGTTTGTAATGGTAGTCACATTTTGGGAAGTCGTCGTTACATTTTGTACAATGCCATATATTGTTAGAATGATGCATCACTTTTTCGATGCATTGCTTTCCATTGAAACTCAATGTACATGTGAAAAAATATAAATTTTCCATGTGAAGGGAAGTTACAATTGCACGAACAAAAACCCGTATTGCTTTCTCGAAGACTTGCATACAAGTAATTTCATGAATCGCCTTTCACGATTGGGCTTGTTTAGTAGCAATGTTGTATTTTTTGCTCAAAGTTTGAGAGGATGAATTGAATCCTGTTTCATGGAACCACATTTGAAGTTTTTGAGTTTCTTCAATGTTTGCATTTATGACAAGATTGTTGGTGGAAACAATCCCTATGGTGATTTTGATGAATATAGATGCATGACCTCCTTTGATTGCAAGGATTGGTGGGTTATCGGAAGAGCACAATTCAACAATATTCTTTCCTTTAAAGTCATAATGGTCTCCCCATAGTGCTACATCAATACTAAATCCTGACATG
Source organism: Pinus taeda (assembly GCA_000404065.3). Taxonomy (NCBI): domain Eukaryota; kingdom Viridiplantae; phylum Streptophyta; class Pinopsida; order Pinales; family Pinaceae; genus Pinus; species Pinus taeda. Next base: position 174,360 of record APFE030977536.1, on the reverse strand, counting down.
TCCTTTAATGTGAGAATTTTTCTAAGTGTTTCAGTTCCATCTTTTCGTCAATTTTTCGAGGTAGGCGATGTGGAACTAACAACATAAATAACATCAACATTGGTATTCGGGTTTGCAAAATCGATTTTGTTCATAGATTTGAAATGAAAGCATTGATAAAGAAATGTTGGATCATCTTGAAAACATGGCTTGATAGTGGATGCAACAACAAGAAAATTTCCCATTTGTTCTTTAGGTGGATCCAGTTTGGGTTTGTTACTTTCACTGTGACATTCGAAACAATGTATAGTTACCCAACTTGGATTAGTTCATAAAAGGACTCCGCCAATTAAACGAAAGTATAAGGTGGATCTCATCTCTATCCCGATCAATGAGGTCAAAGCCAAAGACTTTTCCTAAGCCATGTGTGTGGTTGTAAGTCCGCAATGTTGATTTTGAGGTTGCTCTACCCTGGATTGACCAATATTTTTGGTAGGGATTGAGCGTCTCAAATGACATAGTTGTAGTTGTGGATGTATTTGTCAGAGTTACTATAAAGGGAAACCATATTTTGTTAATGAACAACTAGCTTGGAGTGTGCCTGCCTTTGCCTATAGTGGTGTTGATGAGTGTCTCACAACCTCAAGTTCAAGAACCCTTATGGACCTTGCACGATTGAAAGAATAAGAAAATTATGTAGAATCCATTAGCATTTTTGCTAAATGAAGGAAGAGTGAAAAGAGACAAAAATTCAAAAGAGAGTGAAGGCAAATTTGGGCCTTACAAAGAGTGTTGGAAGGTCGTGCAAACTACTTTTTTAAGAAAAACAATCGAGTAGACTTGGGTGTCTCTAGATGCAACATGTTTAGTATATGCAGAGGATAGAAAAGTCTAGTGTTTATGCATTCCATCAAAGAGAGAAATGTGGAAGTGTGAGGATGTAGTTCTTGTTGAAGTAACAAAGTCGATATCAACTATTTGGAGTAGTGGTTGAATCATGGTAGAGCCACTCAACAACATAGAAATGGCATTCTTAGTCAAGGCTAGTTCCATGATATTAGCATAGTACAATCTTGGTTCATCAAGATAAGCATGTAGTTCACTTCAATGCATTGGAAGAGGTATAAAAACATAGAATTATAAGTTATACAAGGGAATCATGAACAATCATACATGATAGGGAACAATTATTTCAATCAAAATAAGTTTCATAATGAGAGTGATGTGTATGAAGAGGTTGTTAACAAAATAGAATTTCATCACCAGGAGTTTACAAATGAGAATCCAAAATGAAATCCAAAGAATTCCTTATATTCCTAGTGTCTAAAATCTTTGAACTTAAGCAATAAAGGATCTTCTTTTTTCTAGAATTAAATCCTTTCACCTAACAGGCAAAAGTTTTTTGAATGTGTCTTAGAATAATGGTTCAACTACAGTTATGAGACGGAAAAAAAAAAAAAAAAAAAAAAAAAAAAAAAAAAAAAAAAAAAAAAAAAAAAAAAAAAAAAAAAAAAAAAAAAAAAAAAAAAAAAAAAAAAAAAAAAACAATAAATTAAATAATTAAATAATAATTAATTAATAATAATTATTAAAAATAATAAATAAATAAATAATAAATATAAATAAAATAAAATTAAAACATTAAAATTAAAAAAATAAAATAAAATAAATAAATTCTTAGTTAGGGTACATTTCCAAAACGGTTTAGAACATGTCAAGCTTGAAACATCCAATTATGCATAAACCTTATCCTAACCCTAATGATAATTGGACCAAATGAACCAATTATTATATTCAAGCCCTGTTTTTCCCAAATGGGGTCAAAAATCTAAGAAGTGAGGCTTAACACAAACACCAAGCCCATTCATTATGTCCTTATAGGACTTCATCCGCAACTTGGACTAAAATCTCTACATGCTACTTATTAAAACATGTATCAAAATACTTCCAAGTTCCTACCAAAGCATTGGAATCAATGCCTTCAAGGCTTAAAAGTATTTTTTTGAGCTTGTAAAGGACATACTACAAAAGAAATTTTGAACAAAAAATTGTAATTTTCTACCAAGTTTAACATTGTCCCTCTCAATTTGGAATTTACATGTTCTAAACAATTTAAAGTGTCTATGATGGCTACCAAATGAAGTTGGCACTCTAAGGAATTCAGTTCATATGTACATTTCCTTATTTTATTTTATATCATTCAATCTTGATGTTATTTTCATTTTTGTGGTTTTCTTTTATGCCATTCTCATTCTAAATTGTTCTCCACATCAAGATTATTTCCCTTTCATGAGGAACAAAGAATATCTTCTCAAAAGGTTAATTTTTATTCACGTCTCATAAAAAAATAAAGACACAGTTCATAACATTCTTTAAAATTCCCTAAACAAGGAAGGGAAACCACTTGTGCAAGTCATAGGAAAGCACTGAGTTTCCCTTATCTGTTGAATTGTTTTGGCACCTGGACAAGAATAAAATAGAATTAAAAATTTATCAAACCATCCATGAAGTTGAATGACCTATAGGATTAAGATGCTTACATAAAGAGCTATCTTTCTAGGTGATGCAAAAATCATCTAACCATTTAAGTCTATCTTTCATGTCATGTTTATGTTAATTTTGTGTCTTTAATGTTAGCTCCTTCAAGTACAAACCCTGTGAGGTCTCGATCATCTAGTTCACATCTAGTAAGTGTCTCTCAATGAAAGAAGAGAATAGTAGTGTTTAGACCAATTGCATTAGAAGGTGGAGCATAATATCACTTAAAGGATAACATAACAGAGTCCATTTGTAAAGCCAACTATCATTTTAAAAGCCGAGACATCCTCCCGTACTGAATAGAGTAGACCACTACATCTATGATGACACAATTATGTTTTCGAACAACACCACTTCAAAGCAAGTATTTACTTGGATTTCTTTCTTAAATTCCAAAGATAAAGATTTGAATGAAAATCATCCAAAATAGTTTGATTTGCTAAATCCTTTTAATCAAAACACACTTGTATTCTCCTCTTCATATTACGAGTCTCTGTTATCCAAATCTGCATGGGTAGAAATGTGGAATTTCCTGATTTTCTTTATGTATAGATAAAATTACAATTCCAAATTATCTTTTAGCTTGCTACAAAAGAACTTTTGCTTGGGATTTATTGACTTTTCTCTATCTCAATAAACCAATGCTAAGATTAGACAAAGAATTCCAAATTAACAAGATATTGGTATTGTGCTTTAGTATGGATCCAAGAGTTTCTTTCTCCTTATTTACTGATTCATTTTCCTCTGCATCATTTGAAGGCAACAATGCAGCAAGGATTATTTGAGTCGCTACATCGAGACCTTATGGTTATGTTTGGAAAGTGAAATTTTGATACATTGGGATTCACTAACCCATTTCCTAACAATGATGTTCCAGTTCAAATATGGTAAGGGGATGAGAATGCATTAATGCAGAGGAAACGGCAGAGATTGGGGAAAAACATAGCAGGGGTTATTGATACACTGAAGAACATGTTGAATATTGACACCATATAGAGATGGATCCAAAAACGAATGCAGGAAGGTGGTTTGGGGAAGTGTGATCAAGAATTAGACTTAATAATACACTAGGAGCCAACTTTTAGAGAAGTTCATCATCAATGTCATAAAGAGTTTTTATTTGATGCCTCTTAGTCATGCTCAAGTTGAATTTTATATGAAGGAGGTTTTTCTTCACATTTGTTTGATAGAACAAGCAACAAAAGACCATCTTGCATTTCTAATATAAGAAATGAGCAATAATAAAGATCAACCTATTGATCCATTTGAATTCTCTAAGTCCAACTCTGCATCTTCTTATGATGATATTTGCCTCTTTGTTATCACTCTAAAATTTCCCTAGGGTTTACATGTTGTGTTCAAAGAAATGGTAGAGGTAACTGCAAACCTACTTTTGAGATCAGGATCTAGCCTTCCTAATGCTTAGAGAGGGCTCTCTCTTAATGATTTAACTTTGTTGAGTTAATTGATTTTAGGCTAGTTATTTAAACTTGGTTGGTTTTTTATTTGCTTTGGTGGTGGAATCACTAATTTAGATGGATAGATAAATGTCTTTTTACCATTGGGCTATGGAGTCCAAATGTCAAGAAAGGAGGATTGAATCAAGCTCTAAAGGTAGTGTTCCCAGGGCAAGGTAGCTGAGAAAATTCAGATCTTTTAGGTTGGATGGTGAAGTGGTTTTTCAATTAGGATCAAGGAGCAGTTAAGGATTCCTCAAACCGGATAATGAAGGAAATGAAAGAGGTCAATCCAAACTAGGGAGAAATGAAGAATTCCCTACTCTGGATATCATAAGAAAACATCAAAATAAATAACTATTCAAGACAGAGTGCACTTAAACAAATTCTGAAGTAACATTCCAGTTATTTCATTCAAATTAGAAAACATGTATGTATGTGAAATACTTAAGAAAATAACAATATAACAAATGAAAGATACTTCACTGAAGTGGCCCAACACATGAATCTTGTAATGCAATCCCTTTATTACTCAATCCAGTCTGCTGACTTGAAAATGTTACAATAAACCCTCATGTTTTCAGATCAATAATAACTATAGAAATGTTTAGCAATCCACACTCTATACTTCGAATTATGAAGTATTTATACAAAAAACTGTTACAAAATATCCTAAACTGTTTTAGGAATTATTCAAGGAAAATAAAATATCTTCATGTAAGAAGATACAGACACCTAGGAGACTAAAAGGCTAGTTGTCCCTTCTTTTACTGATTTTGTTGTTTGTTGTTTTGATCTTTTGTTGTTTTCTCTCTTTGGTTGTTGCTCTACGCTGGCTGTCCTTTTACTCTGCCTTTGACTGATACTCTTTGACTTAGTTGATTTGTTGTTTTACCTTCATTGCTCTTTATTTACTGTTTATCTTGCATTTTTACAGTAAATCATTCAACTTTTCCCAAGTCTCTGCATCTAGTAATTTAATATTTAACATTCTTCTATAGACTTCATCAGTTTCTGTGTATTTTGCAAAAGTGGGCTTGTTTACAAAAAGATGTTTTACCTCATGCTAGAGGTAAAAGAGGTTCTCAAAAGTCTGGTAAAGGACTTCATAGAGGAATTTTTGGCTTGTTCCATTGCCACTTCTCTGATTTTCTTATCATAGTCTTCATGTGGCATTAACCTGTCATTAATTACCAATGGATTAGGCAGACCTTTCTGCCTCCAAGCATCAAATTTCACCATAAACCTAGCTATTGCTAGCTCCATTGTTTGGCATTTATCCTCAAGTTGTGTCATCAGGTTCCTCTTGGTGATTACCTTCTTCACCTCTAGTATGGTCCCAATTCTGTCAGCTATTCCAAGCTCCTGCAGTTCATACTTGTTCTTTGAGTTAAGGAACTGGATTATTCTTGAGGCTTCTTCTGGCATATTTCCAAGTTCGACTCTAACCCTTTGAATTGCCTCACTAGCCTCTTTGACCAAGTCATTTTGCTCAAATATCACCTGTATAGAAGGCCAAATATCATTGACTGAGTCAATGATATTGGCCCATAAAAGTTGTTTTGCTTGGGATAGTGGCTCTTTCAGTGTCAATTCTTTTTCTAATTTCCGTATCCTTTCATTCAACCTTTTTTATTTTTGACCTTCATCTTTATGCACGATTTGAGCCAGTTTCTTTTCATCCTCTAGACTTTTTATTTGTTCCTTAAGTCTATTTATCTTAGTGGTTTGAATGGACATATCCTCTGTGGCTTTGACCAGTTTACTTGCTTCATCACTAGGATGAGTTGTTGCTATTGTCGAACCTGTTTCTGATGCAATTGGAAGTGTTATAGCTATTGGAGTTGTCAGGGCCAATGAAGCTGCCAAAGTAGAATGAATTGTTGTAGTAACTGTAGGAATAGCAGTGGCAGTAGACGTTTCAATGCTGGTTTGATTCTCCTGCACTAACTTGTCCATTTCATTCTCCATTTCTTTTAATTGAATATTTAACTGGAGAATGAGGTCCATCATCTCATCTTCTAGATTTGGCTCTATAGAACTTCCTTGGTCTGTGGATGTTCAGAAGGAGGCAACTTCAATTGCTTCTTCAATGCAGCAATGTCTTCATTCTTCTTTTTTATGATCTTTTCTGCAGCCTTGATGTCATTTGCATTATATCCAATCTCAATAACCAATTCTTCTAATGAATTAATTCGGTTATCCTTGCTTGTGAGGATGCCTTCTCTAGCTTAAACTGTGTTGTGATGTTCTCTAGAGAATTTTGAAGTTTTTGTACACTCATAGCCTTGTTGGTCATTGTTGAGTATATCATTTCTCCTACTTGCTTATGAAATTCAATCTGATCTATGGGATGAACATCCCTGGCCAAAACTTCAAATTATGTCTTTTTGTAATTTGTTGATGGCTTAGGTTGTTGTATTGTAGGCTGCAAAAAGGTCATTTTCATTTTACCTGTTTTAATGTCAAAAGCTCAGAGTAACCTATTCTGATTTCTAGGAGTCCGTTTGAAATACTGGGCATAGGTTTCAGCGTTCAATGCCTCATTTCTAAACTTGATTTCTTTATACTTCTCCTTTATATCTTTGTCTTTATATACTGGTTTTTTGGATGAAGAGACTACAATACTAAGTTGTTTGTGAATACTCTGAGTATTAGAGGTGGAAGGTTGATGAGTTTCCTCTGAAACTACTGGAGTTGTGTTCTCTCTAAGCATTGTACCTGTATCAATGATTTGAAGTGTCTCAACTATCTCAACTATCTCTTCTTGCTCATTTATAGGATTTGGCTTGGGCTTCTTCCTGTACATGATTTCAAATCTATCATGTGTTGTATCTATGTTTGAGCAAGAACCTTCTTCCCTGGTCCTTTATGCATTTATGTTGGTGCAGGGCCGGATTATGCAGAATGGAACTAGTATCCATCTGCTTCTCCATATCTATTAAGGTGTTTTCCAACCACTCTGACTAGTTGGCATATTTTTCAATGTCTGGCCTAGACTCATATATAAAAGGGCTCAATTTAAATTTGAGTCTTAGTTTGTTTATGACTCCTAAAGGGTCATACTGCTACTGAACTTCATTTCCTGTAAACATTTTTCTGCTTCTTTTCCAACCTCCATATTATTGCAGATAAAAGGACCTAGCTGGTTTTTTATTTAGAACTATGTTTTCTTCCTAGCTAATTGAAAATTCACATCACCTGAGTTTATGATCTGTGTGATATACTCTAATGCAAATATCATCATGGGGAGATATTTGGGCAACTTCTAGGGAGTGAGTTGCCATCCATACACCCTTACTTCAGTGTGGTCCTAGTATAAATACCAGTCTCCTATTCTACTATTTTTAGATAGTTGTAAAACTCTCTTTATCTCCTCACTGATCTTGGGTTGATTGCTACTGCTTAGCATATTGACAACTAGGTGAACAAAGGAATCAATGAACTCCTTGTAGTTGAAAACAATGGAATATTTTAGGATTAAGGGTGTCCAAAAGATAACAGATCTAGGATGGCCCTTAATGTCCAGCTTTTGGACATTGACTGGAAACCTATTTGACTGGAAATATAGGAACATCTAGAATAATACTGAAGAGTATTTGAATACTCTTTCATTTGGCAATCTGATCAATTGATCATGGATTATGTTTGCTAAGAACTGGGCAAAATCAAAAACTATAGCTGGAGGCTGGCTTGGGAAAAAAATAGAGAGGAAAGCAAGTATAGGCTCATCTACATGCTCATCAATGGTATGTCTTAGAATACAAGAGAGCACGGTTACAATTTGTTTGGCCCTCTCAAAGAAAATGGAGGCAGAGTATGGGGGACTGTCTGTAGGAATATGAGCTTGTTCTAGAATGGAAGTCTAAAAGATTTGAGACCTCTTGGGAAGGTCCAGCTTCAAGTAGAGTTCAAGTAGGCTTTCAATGGAAAATGGGGTTTCATTGGGCTTTGGCTGGACCTACAACATTTGGTTTATTGACTCTGCAGTGATTGTAAATAAAATTTGCTGGTTAGGAGAGACTATGGCTCTTTGGCTTGGGATATAACAGAGTTGGCATAGGTGGATGATTTCAGGGAACTTCTATACCTATGGCAACAAGTATTTGGGCAAATTTGATTCCCATAATTGAATATCATCAATGTGGTTGAGGAATTTGTCTTTACCCAGCAGTGGAGTTTCAATAGATGGCTAGGGGAAACTGTGTCTTTGATTTGAAAATCTTTGTCAGCCAATGGGAGGTGGTCGATATCCAGGTGAGGGGTTTGTAGGGGTTTTTCATTTAGAATGCTTTGGGAAGCCATATTTTTTCTTATTTTATTGAGTTAACCTTTATCTGACTTAAGGAGTAGGGTTAGGAGCTCTGGAACAGTGGGAAGGGTGAATACAGTCTGCAGAAAGGGTTTCTTTGGATGCACAATGAGTTTCTTTAGTTTGGCAAGGTTTTTAATTAATTCAATTAACTAACCTTTTATAAACACTACGCAGAGCTTAAGTAGAGGGACTTTCTGGTTCTTTCAAGAATACCTAGAAAACGAAGATTTGGTGCGTAGTCAAGGTTCTGTGGGAGCAGCGGAGGCTTTCTGAGGCTTCAATTGTCTTTGTGCTGCTTTAAATTGGAGTCTGCAAGGTCTTCTGGTAGTAAAGTTGGTTAAAACAATTGCGCAGGGTTATGGGCTTCAGAATTAGTTGGCAGAGGTGTTTTGCAACAAAATAACAGTAAAAGGGTAGAGAGGGCGGCTTTTTGTTCTTTAACCAACAATGGTTAATTTTGGGGCACGGAATTAACGTGAACAGTAGGCGGTTTCATCCTATGCGGGGAGGTGGTATTATGGCTTATCGCACCTCTTTTGAGTGTAGGGTGGTATTTTTTGAGAGCTCGCGATATAAAGTGGGCTGCCACGTAGCAAAAAGGTGATCGGGCAAAACCGCGAATCTTGCGTGCTTTTGGGATGCTAAAGGTCGGATTTGGGAGCACACGATATGGGATGTGGATTATCGGATCTAGAGGTGGGTGATCGGAGGGCTATCGCGTGGCGAAGTTGTGAAGGATAAGTCAGGAATTGGTTGGTGGGGCCCGGGGATAAGTGGTGCGGCGAGTTAAATATATACAAAGGTTTAGTGAGCGTCGAGGAATTATAAAGTGGGGGGTTAAATATATAAAGCGGGACTATAGGTTAGAATATGTAAGGGTTGAGTTAAAAGGGTATCAGGGAGGGTTTTTTTCAATGGGGCCCAATACATTTAACTTTTTAAACTTAGGATAAGGGGGTTTTAGTGGGTTTACAAGGGAAAATGAGAAATTATAAGGGGAAAGGTAAAATGAAGGGGTAGGGATATTTTTACAAGGGGAAATGAAGAGGGAAGGGTCCTTTGGAACCAAGAGGGGAAAACATTACGGAATGAAAAGTAATGAAGGGGTAATGAAGGGAAATTAATAATTTATACATGTAAGGGGTTTAATGGAATTAGAGGAAATTAGTGAATAAGCTTTAGTGAATGACCTTTCTCTTTGATAATTCCTCCTGCACATGAAACATAGGATCAAGCATGATGAAGGTGCTTTTGAGCTAGCAACCTTGTGCATTCCAAAACCTCTTTCTTTTACCTACCCTTTATTTACCCTAGCATTTTCTCTTCATTTATTGGGTGCATTTGAGCTTGCTAACCCTTTATTTATTTTTCTTTGATAAGCAAACTATCTAACCTAACCTTATAACTTCCAATGACTCAGATTAAACTAATGAGCTCATTATTATTCTCTACCTAACTACTAATCTGCCAAGATTAAATAGTTTGGCTAGATCTTTATTTCTCTATCTATCAACATGAAATTTAAAGCATGAACGAATCACGATTTAAACTATTTGACCTTCATGGATTGTGGCATTTTTGACAAGCTGCACACAATCTTATTTTGCAAAGGCAAAGTAAAAAGTAGTGGCATTTGAATTTGCATCACTTTCAGAATCTATTTTTTATCTCTTTTTGGTGGGGTTCATATTTTCTTTTCTTTTTTTATCCTTTTTCTTTTAGTCCTTTGATTTTTCTTTTAAGACTTACCCTCTTTTCATTTTTCTATTTTTAATATGGGAAAACATTTTGCAGAAAGCAAAAGTATGTACAATATTACAAAATCAATCATATCCAATTCAAAATTATGAATCCTATTATTATAGGACCCTAATAGTGGCTCCACATGGGGATGGAATTTCCTGGTGAAATGTCAAGAACTTTAGGATCAGTAGCCTTTGAAACTTTGATTGTGGTTTCCTTGTAACTGCTTCTCTGTGATCTGCTTTATTCATACATATTGATGTTGCAACTTTCAAGGCTTAGGGCCTTCTCTTTGAGCTTTAGCCTCAAAAGATTATCATCCAATCCAATCTAAACTTTGCAATGTTATCTACAATGAGAAAAGTAAACAACTGAATTAATGTTAATCTGGGGATAAGTAATGCTTCAGCATTCTACCATTGACTGGTCCACCAGGTAGATTTGTTCCATCTAAATGCTTCAATAAAAATGCATTGTTACCTCTGTAGCCATAAATGATATAGGGACCCTGCTATAGGAAATCAGATTTACCATGTCTACCTGTTATAGCTCCAAATCTCACTCTTGAGGTTTGTGATGCTACACTTATGGCCTAGGGCAACCCCTCCTTCCAGACCTGGTCCAAAAATTTAAAAAACAGTGTTTTACACTCTATACGTGACATTGCCTTGAGCTGGGTCTGTGTATACCCAACCCGCGTATATGTCTTAAAACACTTAAAAAAAAAACTCCTTAATTTCGAGTGGAGATCACGGGTTTCACCTGTTGATTACCTATTAGTGCCTGTGGCCCAACTGTTCCCAATGAATTCCCAACTAAAAAACTACATTGGGAGAAGTATAAAAGGGCTTCAGTGGGAAGGCCTAAGGGAGGAGAGAAGAGAGAGAAAGATTACTATGCTGAGATTTCCCTGACCAGGTCTGAAGATCCTAGTGCCTCCTGCATTGCCTTGTTTCCTTGTGTGATGATGTCTATCTACTACTTGAGATATCATGGAGTAAGTAATGGAAGGAGTTTGTTAAAGGCTTGAGACTGGACGAATCCAGAGGACGGTTCTGCTTGAAGCCTGCGAAAGGATGAATCACGTGAAATTATTCCTTTATGTACTTTATTTGTCTATAATAAAAGAAACACTTGTCTTTGTTCCTAATATAAATCTTCTTCATGTTTATGATATCAATGTTATGATTCATATATGAATGGTTGTTTAATTGCATAACTAACTACCTTTCAATATACTATGAATATGATTTCTTTATGATGTTCAGTCCATATACTGTTGTACTTTCTTGAATTGATTGTTTTGCAGGTTGAAGGAGCAAAAGGAACTCCAAGAGGGTCTAGACCCTGGTAGGATCTTCTCAAATGAAGGACCCCAGCTACACCCCTTATTGCATAATTTGCTTATATTAGCATTATGGCTATATGGAATGTGTGTTTCTTTGTATAGATAACCTCTGATCTGCTAGGGTATCAACCCAAGACCCTAGGGGAATTTATCCCTTAAGAGAATTGGCGACTCCACTGGGGACAACAGTATTGTTGTTCCTAGTTTGGGTTTATTCAAGCCGATCAGGGCTCAGCTATCTGTTTGCTTGTTGTTACTGTGTAGTCTATTCCTGTAGGAACTTGAATTGTAAGTTTGATCAATTTCTTCATACTGTTTTTTGTTTTTTCTTGAAATATTTTATATACGTTGTTTTCTCAGTTTACAGAAGTGTATATACGCATGTTTCCTTAAGTAAACATGCGTATACGCATGTTTCCTTAGGATGAATCGCGTATACATGCAGCTGTGCACTAATACAGTTGCGTATATCTTATAATTTTCAAGATTTTTCAAATATTTTTGTTTCTGGAGGTCTGTCTGCTGGTCTGATTCAGTCCTGAACAGTCACTTTTATGTGTCAGTGTTTGGTTTTACAACAAGTATCTGATTTCAAATTCTCTCTGATTGTGGAAAGTGTTGGTCTTATTTGTTTTTCTTGCAAACATCATCATTTTTTCTTAAGTACACAAGATTTATTGCTAGGAATCTTGGCTGCTCTATGTCTTCAGGGTAGAAAGATTGATTTCAATCTTTGTGTCAAGTTTTGTTTTGGTGACTTTTTGGTTTGCATCTCAAAACTATATCTTTATGACCATCTGCTTTTCTTGCTTTCCAAAAGTTGTTGGTTCACACTTTCTTGAAAGTTGTCTTTTCAATCTTTTGGTCTTTATTGTTGAGCTCTTGTTGTTGCTTTTTGATTGTTAAGAGCATTTCGAAACACATTTTTGTTGAGTTCTCACTTGTTTTGTGTTGCAAACTCGCAAAGTGTTTCATTGCCTATTCTTCGATCATAAAGTTTCAGTCTTGTTTATAGCACTTTTGAAAAGTCATTTTTGTTTTGCTTTTGAAGAAAACTTCTTGAAAACTTAGTTTTGCTTTCTTGAACTTGGTTTTGATTTAGTTTCCTTTTTATGAGTGAAAGTGCATGTTTGTTTGTCTTGAAAATTTATTTTAGTGTTTGGACAAAATGAGCATCAACAACTTATATTCTATCTAAACATTTTAAGTGGAAAATTACAAATTGATAAACAAGTAACTTTCATTTCTTGACTTAAGAGTAGTTTTGAGTTTTGCATCAGCATGTACTTATTGCATTAGGATAAATTTGTGCGTCTTTTTAGGCATCCATAGTTTTGTTAATTTTTTTGAGTGCGAAGCATGAGTAAAAGAAAAGAAAAGAAAAATTTGTTGCTTTCCTTGAAGTTCCTCTGAACCTATTAGAAATTTCTTTCATCGAAAAACAAAAACAAGTGCATTTGCATATAGTTTGGTTTTTATTAATTTCTTTTGCGTCAAAACACCACTAGTTTCATTTCCGCTTATCTCTTGACTTAAATAACAACCCATTTAAAAACAAGCGCTAATTAAAATATACTATAACTTTTTATAATTGTCAAGGTAGACACACCAACAAGTTTTAGGATATTTTAGGGCCTTGGATTAGGCGAGTGGAGAGATAACTTTCCAAGGCCATTTAAACTGTCAAACATAGGAGTCTGAATATTGAGTGAAAATCCAATAGCGTTAGGGAGACAAGGAAAGCTCTGGATCTGGGAGTTAAGCACGAGGGTTTTTTAAGACATGGAAGAGAGATACCCCCTCTCCTACTTGTCAGATCTTAACTCAAGATTGTTCCGCCTGGCTTCTAACACGAGTTGGTAACCTTAGTTGCTAATCCTAGGGATCTACACAGGTGGCTGCAGTGGGGAATCCCGTGGCACCTGAGGTTGACATTGTATCACTCTCAACGGTACTACTGGAGGGCACCCTTGCGAAGCTTGGGGCTTGCACCGGCGCAGGCTGTTGTTAGGAGGTCAGCGTAGCTTCCTCTATTACCTTTTCTAATAGGACTGGGCCATCATTATCCCAGACTATCTTCGGAAGGCCCCTTACTTCACTTTCTTGTATTTTGGTGTCCGGTCCTCATCACCCGGAGCGGAAATACTCGAAAGTTGTTTGACTGGCTGATATCTTTTAGGGACTTTTTAGTGTGTGCTCTATGCTCCTAGTTGGCCTAGATTTCAATTTTTTGAGTCTTTAGTTAGATCTTAATAAAAAAAATCAAAGTGGCTGACCGATCACGTAGACGGTCTCGAAGACTTCGTGGTCTTTCACCACCAAGTTTAGAGCCTTCTCCTAGAAGGCGCAGAGGTAATACTGCCGGTGGGTTTCATCCTGTGGCAGCTGACGCATTGGGGATTGATCCTCCTCTCGAGGGCATTAGTGTTTAGAATAGGCCTAGTACTTCCACAGAACAAGAGAGGAACACTCCAGTTCTTTCTCGAGTTCTCTTTCGGACGAAAGATAACATAGAAGTAGAAGAACTCCCAGAGTCGTTAGTGGCTCCGAATTCTCCCCTACCTTCTAGTTATCCAGAAGTATTACGATAGGTTGGGACTCCGACGCATAGACCGTCAAGTCCAGGTCACATTATGCACTTATCATCGATGACCACTACTAGAAGCATGGCTTCTACTACAAGTGCTACAACTATGCAGACTCCAACATCAGTACAAGGGGGAGGAATGATTTCCATCCCCTCTGCTTCTTTATTTGGATCTTTTCCTAGCACATCATTAGTTGGGTCTACCTCCATTCCTTCTACGAGTGGAAATTCCCAAACCAATGCTTTTAGTTTTGGATTTTTTCCGTTTGGCACCCATTCACAGGGTATTCCGTCAGTTCCGTTTAGTGCCTCCATATCCATGATGGGTGGATGGACTTCATTCCAGGGTTTTCCTTTCGGAAGTGGTCACCCGACAGTAGGATCTATGCCTTCTTCTTCTACAGGACAAAGCAGCAACCCTTTCCAAGGTTGGACTAACCCTGTGGTTAGTGGCATGGGAACTGGAAATCCGTTTTTCGGCCAACAAGGGAATGGGCCATACTCCACGGTTAGTTCGTTTCGAAGTATTCCTCCCTTAGCTTCTGCTTGGAATCCTTATCAGGGGTCATCGACTCCTTATAATCCTTTAGGAGGAAGCTTCGTCGGTTATGGAGGTTTTGCAACCGGAGTTGGTCAAACTCCGAGTTTTCCTGGATCACAAGGTTCGCCTTTTGGTTCTGCTGGTTCTGCTGGATACTTCAGGCAGCCTGGTGCCTTTCAAAATCCAGGCTAATCTTTTCAGAACTTTGGGAGCTCCGCCCAGTCTAGGTGGAATCCCCAAGGTCCTCCTAGGCTTCCTTTTCTGGCAACTTTGAACCTGTCAGATCTCACGAAATTAACAAACGATCCAATCAAATACAATCTGGCCTAGCCTCCATTCCCAACCAAAATCCCTTCGGACATTCCAAAATTCGAAGGAAAGGGCAGTGAAAACCCAGGCGACCATGTAACCACATTCCATTTGTGGTGCTCATCAAACTCCCTTATTGATGACTCGATTAGGTTGAGACATTTTCAACGCACCTTGACTCGTAATGTGGCCAAGTGGTATATAGAGTTGCCAGGGGGCAGCTTTAGATCTTTCGCTAACTTAGCTACTATTTTCTTAAATCATTTCGAGTTGCCTGTCCGTTATGATGCCGGAACTGAACTTCTGGCCACTTTTCTTCAAGACACAACAACTCACATTTATAACCATATTTAGGAATGAAGACGGAGAAAGAGGCTCATTAAAGCCGAAATCCCTCCGGAATACCATCTTGAATGGTTTTTGAAATCTTTACAACCTAAAATCTCTGAGGATGTCTCCATGTCTGGAGTCTATTTTGAGCAAGCTATTTTTAGGGCCCAGCAATTAGAATTGATTTACTCTCAGTCTGGGATCCTACAAAAAATCTTGCCAGATGCTACGGGGTCTAAGGTTGATATAGCCAAGTCGAAGCCAGGTCCCCATGCAGATGGTATCGTTGGATCGGTAGACACAAATGTGGTGAACTTGTTGAGCCAATTGCAGCAGTTGTCTTTGCAAACAGCTCCTAACAACCAAGTAACATTGTCTAACCCTTCGGCTTCCCAACCCTCTTCGATTAATGTTGTCCAATCTAATAACCCCAAAGGAAATCAAAATTCCAATGGGAAAAAGAAAGGACGAGGTAAGAAAAAGAGTCGGGATGGGAAGGCTGACGCAAATAAATCCAGCAATAATGTTGGTGGTGGTAGAAATGAGTCTAGAAAGAAAGTCAAGTTTCCATGCAAGTCGTGCAGTGGAGACCATTTAACTCATCTCTGCCCAAAGATTCAGGACGCTCAGCACTTGTTAGGGCAGCAATGGACTTCTAGTTCTCAAGCTATGTTAACCAACCCTTTTCCCCAAGGGCAGCAATTGCTTGCTGGCGCGAGTTCAAATCCAGGTACCTCCGCTGGGGGCAACCAGGAAGGGGAGAAATCATCAAATGTTTTCATGATGGGTTCTAATGTCCATGTGGCCACTCAGTCACGTGATTACGGTGAAGCTGAAACTTCCAAGGACAAAGCTGCTCCCAGGAATATCGACCTTCATATTGAGCGACCCCCTGTCGAGACTATACCACGAATACCGAAAGGTTCAGCTAAACACGTGACTATTAACCCTAACGCTAGGGCCACCCAAAACTACTCCATTGTTGAGGATCTGGCTCAGAGTCCATGCACCATGTGCACTTTAGAGGTTCTCCAGTTGTGTCTAGCTCAACAAAGTGCTTTACTCTCGGCAATTGGGGCAGTTGATCCAGCTAACTCTTTAGTGCTCACTTTCGACATGATAAATGTCAAAAATCGACTCCCTCATCATTTGGCTTTTCAAATAAAGTCTACATACAGGAAAATTAACATTTTTCGTACCGTTATTGATGAAGGAGCTTCCACGTGCATCATGTCGATGTCATGCTGGAAGGCCATTGGATCTCCTTCGGCTGTTCCTTCACCTACCCTCCTGACTGCATTTGATGGGCATTCTCACAGGCCGCATGGGATTATCCCGGCCTACCCTATATGTGTTGGGGGGAAGGTCATCAATATTGAAGTAGAAGTCATTGGTGCTAACCTAGACTACAATCTCCTCTTAGGAAGGAATTGTGTATATGAAATGGACGTCGTTGTTTCGACTCTGTTTCATGTCATTTGCTTTCCTCATGAAGGGAAAATTGTTAAGGTTGATCAATTGGATTATTGTCCAGTTGATCCTCAAGCAACTTCTGACTCTATTGTTCCTTTAGTAAATAACCCTCGTCCGCCTACTGAGAATCTAGGAGTTGGGATGTATTCTTCATTGATGGGTGCCTTTGATTTTCCCTCTCCTATCGTTAAAATCAATGTCGTTTCATCATCTAAGGAGTCTCCTCGAAAAGAGTTCTTTTGAACTGATTATTTTTCAGACCCTTAGACCTTGCCTTCACCTATGACCACATTAGCTGAAGGACAAGTTAATGGAATGGAATTCCCTATGTCTACAGTTGAGCTTAGATATCAGTCTATCGTTAACTCTGCAGATGATCACTCTACTCCTTTTTCTGAGGAGGAGTTAGATGGTGATGTGGCCCCGGCCTAGACCCTTGATTCTACCTCCGCCTTAGACTGCTTAGATACGGTTTTACCTTCTGAAGAAGTGATCCTCGAGGTAATGATGGGTGTAGATCGACCTTGGGAAGACTTACAGCATCGTTCATATTGTCTTCCTCCATTGCAGGAAGTAGAGTCTAGGTTCTTTGAGCTCTTTACTAGTGATGTTTGTACGGTATCAAATCCTTGGGCTCCAGCACACTTTCGTGCCGAAGGTAATATGTCGGTGATTTCAAAAATGATATCTATAAACATCTCTAGGGACCCTAACGTGATCGAGAATCTCTTCATCAGAATCGAATGTTCCCCTGAAGAAATTCAAATTTACATCGACCTTTCCAAGGAATTTCGAGATGTATTCACTTGGTCTTATGAAGAAATACCTGACATTGATCCTTCTATAGCTCAACATGAGATCAAGACATACGAAAACGCCAAGCCGGTTCGTTAAAGGCTTCGACCGGTTAATCCTAAGAAAGCAGCAACCATTAAAGTTAAAGTAGAGAAGTTGCTCAAGGCGGGTTTTATATACCCTGTTCCTCTTACCGATTGGGTTTTTAATCCAGTCTCTATGGATAAAAATCAAGGAACAATCCGAGTATGCATCGACTTTAGAGACCTAAACAAGGCTTGTCCGAAAGATAATTACCCCACGCCATTCATTGATCAGATTATTGACGAGTGTGCGAGTAATGAGATTTTTTCCTTCATGGACGGTTTTTCCGGCTATAATCAAATCTCTATCCGTCCTGAAGATCAACATAAGACAACTTTTTTATGTCCCTGGGGTACCTTTGCATATAGAAAGATGCCTTTTGGTCTTAAAAATGTTGGAGTGACTTCCAGCTGGCCATGTCATATGCTTTCCACGACATTAAGCATATCATCGAAGCATACTTGGACAATTTCACTGCTCGTTCTCGAAAGAGAACTGATCA
Organism: Pinus taeda; assembly: GCA_000404065.3. Taxonomy (NCBI): domain Eukaryota; kingdom Viridiplantae; phylum Streptophyta; class Pinopsida; order Pinales; family Pinaceae; genus Pinus; species Pinus taeda. Next base: position 156,359 of record APFE030977536.1, on the reverse strand, counting down.
CCCTAGTCAGCTTCGATTGATTTTTGAGCGATGTCATTTTTATATAATCCAATTGAATCCCAACAAGTGCATTTTCGCGGTTACGTCCGGTCGGTTATTAGGGTTCATTGTGTTAGATGAATGGATTAGGGTTGATCCCTTCAAGGTAGAGGCAATAATTCAGTTGCCTCAACCGTCCTCAATTTGACAACTTCAAAGTCTTCAAGGGAAGGCTAGTTTCTTAAGACGATTTATAGCGAACTATGCCGAGATCACTAAACGGTTCATGCATTTGCTATGGAAAGGAGTTCCATTTGTGTGGGACGACTTTGCACAGCGGTCGTTCGATGCTTTGAAAAAGGCATTAGTCTCTACCCCGCTTTTGAGTCCACCAGATTATGGTAGGGACTTCCTTTTATATCTCGCTGTAGCAGAATCAACCATTGGTACGGTTCTCGTTCAGGAAGACGATGCTCCCACAGAGCATGTGATTTATTATTTGAGCCGAGGCTTGATAGGTCTTGAATTTGGCTACGCTCTGATTGAGAAGTTGGCCTTGGCAGTTGTCCATGTTGTCCAGCGGCTCCGCAATTATATTTTGCTACGCAAAACTTTTGTCTTAGCAGTGGTCAATCCATTTCAGTTTGTCCTTAGTAGGCGAGTGATTGGGGGAAAATCTAATCGATGGATAGTTGAATTTGATCGCGAGTTCTTATTCGCCAAGTCTAAGAAATCTATGGTTTTCGCCAAGTTGATTTCTAAGCTGCCCTGTGGAGAGGATACTATTTATGAGGAAAGTTTTCCCGACAAACATTTATTCCTCATCTCTTCACTCGACCCTTGGTATGGAGATATCATTGTCTATCTCTAGACTTCGAAGTTTGCCTCTACTTTCTCTAAGGATGAACGACGAAAATTACGTCACCTGGCTAAAAATTATGTTATCATTGGCGATACATTATATCGTCGAGGGGTTTATTCAATCCTTCAGCACTGTTTAACCTTAGAGGAAGCAGAGTCAGTGCTCAATGATTGCCACAGTGGAGCTTGTGGTGGTCATCTATCAGGGCTTGCTACAGCTCAGTGTATCTTGCGTGCCAGTTATTTTTGGCCTTCGCTCTTCAAAGATTGTGTTGAAGCGGTCAAACGTTGTCACCCGTGTCAAATTTATACTCGGAAGATGCGCGCACATCCAGCTCCTCTTTTTCTCGTTGTCACTGTCGGTCCTTTTACTAAGTGGGGTATTGATTTTACAACTTGTAATCTGCCTTCAGTTGCGAATCACAAGTACATTATCATGGCCGTAGACTACTTCACGAAGTGGGCTGAGGCCATGCCTACTTATAAAAACGATAGTGAAATAACGGCATTGTTCCTTTTTAATCAGATTATCTCAAGGTTCGGTATCCCGAGAGAGATTGTCACTGACCATGGCAGTCATTTCTAGAATCAACTAATGTCTGAATTGGCTCTCAAATTAGGTTTCCAGCAGGAGCATTCGTCTCCTTATTATCCTAGGGCCAATGGACAGGTCGAGGCAGTGAACAAAACTCTTAAGACGATACTGCAAAGGACAATTGACAAAAATCAGTCCAATTGGCACCTTATGTTGTATCCGGCTCTTTGGGCATAATGAACCTCCGTAAAGACTGGTACAGATTTTACACCTTTTCATTTAGTTTATGGGATAGAATCTATCTTTATTGTCGAATGTGAAACCCCATCTCTTAAGTTAGATGTTGAGCTCCTTCTAGAGACTTCAAGTCTCGAAGAGTGCCTCCTTCACTTGGAACATCTCGATGAGCAGCGTCGAGATGCTGCCACAGTAAATGAGGCTCATAAGAAAAGGGTTAAAACTTAGTATGATAAAGTTGTCTGTCCTCAAGTCTTTACTGAAGGTGACTTTGTCTTGGTCTATGACCAAGATAAGGACGCCTTGGGGCAGGCAAGTTCAAGCCTATGTGGTACGGTCCTTTCATAATTAAACGAGTTTTAGAAAAAGGGTCGTATGAGTTAATCGATTTTGAAGGAAACAAGTTGGCGGAGCCTCGAAATGGGCTCTACCTCAAGAAGTACTTTGCTTAAGTAGCAGCTAGGAAATGGCTTCTTTGTACATTGTGTCTATTTGTAAATATCTTATCGAGAGTTTTTGATATCAACACTTTTTGATCTGTTGTGGCAGGTGTTGATTGATGACTTGGTCTATTTTGCATTCGCCGATGGTGCTAGTCGGCACACTGGGAATCTCGCTTCCGCAGCTTGGGTACTCTTCTACCCAACTAGTTAGTTGATGGTATCTAGGAGAGTATGCATTGGTCCCACTTCAAATAATATGGTTGAGTATATTGTCATTATTAATTTACTATCCGAGGCAATTTCCCATGAAATCGACTCGTTGGTAGTTTATCCTGATTCACAATTGATAGTGTCACAGTTGAATAACATTTATCAGGTAAGGGATCCATGTTTATATCGCCATTATTTAAGGGTGAGGTTGTTGCAAAAATCATTTACTTATATTAATTATTTTCACATTCCAAGATCTCATAATTGGTTAGTTGATTCTATCGCTAATCAAGCATTAGACTGGCACATCAATCATTCATCACAATAAAATCAAGCATCAAAAAGTCGAATTGTATATATATATCATAAAACATCTCGAGTGTACATAAGTCTGTCCAAAAATAATATACAAAATTGGGGCTCAAATGCCCATAATCATGTCCACTATATCTAATTCCCCAGCTCAAGATGAGCGGCTAAGTAGGCAACTACTGCATTGGCCGCACGCCTAAAAGTCTGAACCTAGTCTCGTGGCATGCCAACCACATGACGCTACATCTCTACAGGAAGGTCCTTTATGGCCGCCATCAGTACTCCATGAGTTAGTCTCACCAAGTGCCGCTGAACTGTGTGCAGAACTCGCTTTGTGTCTGTAGCTGCCTCTTCAGCCCCTCAGCCGTGACGTCTGTGCCATGGGAAATCATCAGGTCGTACCGGCTCAATATCTGGAACATGATCATCATATTAGTCATTTGAATCCTATCAAAAACATTTTTCAAAATTCATTTTTATATTTGAAAAATCATAAAGTCAAAAACACTTACCAATGTCAGCCCATGCTGCGGTTGGTGGTAATACTAGATCGGGATCTCCTCAGAAATCGAACCCAACATAAGGGTAGTCATCTATGGCGATGATCTGATGATCCCACCAGGAAAAGAAGTCATCATCAAATGCAGTCCGTGGGATGTCCCCACCTCCTAGACGTTTCATCAGGTCAGCCCACTTGCCCATTCGTGGATCTTGCGGGGTGCTGATTGAAACCAGTACTCTAGGACGAAGTGCAGGGGCCCTCTCAAAAAAGAAAGAACACAAAATAGTCCCATATCTGAAGTTTTTGGTCTGCCCTCTCTTGATGGAAGTGAGCTGGCTTTTCAGGCTGGCCAGAAGAGGAGTACACTAGTCAAATACAGTGGTGAGACAGTCGACCGCGAAGCTCATGGCTAGCCGTGATGCCTGGTGTAGAGAAGCTGATCCGTTCACTCTAGCTATAGTGAACAGGATTATCCTCAGCGATAAACTCTCCACATGTGTGATTGAAATTTGACTTCCAACCTTTTTTGGATGTCTCAGGAAATAGATATGTACGTAGTCCTCGATCAAGAGACTGCCTCGTGTCCTGTCCCTGGAATGTACTACCTCTCCCCTTCGGGAAAGGCTTGTGATGAAATAAATATCTTCCACTTCTATTCGGAGTGGCATCTGGTCAATCATAAATGCATCATCCTCGATACTCTAGTAATCAATGAGCATCTCAAGCAGACGTGTGTTTTCTTTCATATTTGGCATTTTGAATCATTTTAGCAAACCACATCCCCGTAAGGCATCCAAAGCATTAGGATCATTCATGACCTCATCATCCATTGCGGTATGCTCTCTTTCTCACCAAGTGACTAGCATCCTGAAGAAAAAATGAATTTAGACCGTTAGTTTTTTTGTTTGAAATGTTTGCGGCGTATACATGGGTCCATTTACACACAGTTGCGTGTAGGGCCCGCATGTACGCGGGTTTCATATACCCAACCCGCATATACGCTGCGGTGAAATTTTTGACAAAAAATTCAACGGTAAAACATAAATTAAAAATTCTAAAACTAGTCACAATTGATTGCAAGACAAGTATAAGAGTTACCTGGGGATTTTGGAAGAATCTAAATGGTTGAATTTGGCGTATGGAAAAGTTTGCTCCTTTTGCTCCACTTCTATGCTCTCAAACTCAAATGGTGAAAATGGTGAGTCCAAAAACTCTTTTATAGGCTTTGAAAATGCAAAAAAAAATCAAAACTTAATTTTGTTTGGTCTCATGTGACTTTTAACTTGGGAGCTTGGAATGTCGAGAATGGTTTGACTTTCAGGACATTTTTGACGTTTTTTCGACAGTTTCGAGACAGTTCCATGACTGCTGACCCATCATGGCAAGTATCGTTTTCTCACTGGCATATAGGTTAGGGAAGCCATTTTTCCGTTGCATTATGCATACTAGCCTCCATTTGTCGATACACTTGCCATAGGGTCAACCCCATCGTGTTATGTTTCGTAAACCACCTTCACTCACGATTTTTTAAAGCATGACACGATGGTAGAGCCATCCTTTTCATGTGCATTGTAGTTAGCACCTCACTGACATTTTTTGCCCATGCTGCTCCGACCAAAGTAGGCTCGAGAATCCTCTATAGTCCCGCCATGGCTTATGCGATGAAGACTCATTCCCCTTTGCTTCTTCGCTTCATTCTGGCCTTATACCCTAGAGGCTCCTTTGTGTTGAGTTGTACTACTGCATTGCATTTTGAGCATTTGCACCTTTGGGCCTTGAGTCGGCTTCACTTGGACTCGAGTTTAAGCCAACTTTTAACCATGACAACTTTAAAATCAAACTTGCATACCTTTAACTTCTACAACTTGACACACCTTGACCCGTGGAAAGAACACACCTTTGAGTGTCTTTGACCAGTTTTCGCCTCCCTGCATTGAGCATAGGAATGTTCCAATCCCAGGAACTAGATCATCTGCTTCACCGACACTCATTCTTTCCACTGTACTATAGCATTCTTTTATTCTTTTTCCAGCATAAAAGAAAAAGACAAAAAAATTATATATTCGAAAAAAGAGCGGGAACAGGACAATATTTCCACTTATTGTTGGCAGTTAGAGTCAGTGGTGTCGCCCTTGAACAAAGCACTCAGAACAAAGTCTCCTCCATTTGGGCGGGATTTAGTTTGACTTAGGTACGCCTTAGCCTTGTTAATGAGTCAGTTCTCCCTCGATTGGTTATCTCTTCCAATCATATGGAGGGTTCGTTCGGGCCTCCTGCATGATGAACTTATACAAAGTCATCATATGCTGCCACATAGTCACAGTGATTCGTGCTTTTGTTCAAGGGAAGTCAGCCTGAGTCGGCCTCTCTGCGATGTCTCTTGACTCATTTTTCAGTCGGCCATCCCTGGTTGTCAGTATTATGTCTATCGTCACATCAGCGATATTGGTCCTTTACTCGTTCCGGTTTGAGAAGGTCTCCATTGACTTCTTGCTGGCGGGTCTTGTCCTTATCGACGACGACATCTTGCTCTGAGGACAGGCTTAGAGTTGCACCCTAGCCCTATTTTCATTATTGACAGGTCACCTTGTGCTAAGCATCGATCAATATCATGGGTCTTTGACTGAGTGGTTTCCCTTGTGTTCGACATCAGCTTACATTATCACATATTGGGATTCATGCAGTACCTTGGTTTCCATTTGACCCTATTGGTGGATACCTCGCCTCTGTGTCAGCTTTTACTATTGGTTGGTTTAGAGGGTTTCTGTCGTGCACTAGCCACATCTTGTGTACACCGGAAACGTACTTCGGTCGAGTTACTACATCTTTTTCATCTGATTTCTTCCACATTATTGGCCTGCGGGTTACACTTGCGCTAGATTGATGAAGGATGTCTTAATGCCTTCCTTATAGTGGATCTTTCCCTATCGACTTCGACTCATTGCTCTGGGGAAAAGATCTAGAGTCCATTTGGCAGTACCTTGGGGTTTGCAGTCATTAGTGGCAGATCCTTCACTATCGACAGTGGGAAACCATCATTGTCTCCTGATTGATAGATTCTTACAAGTGTTCAACTTCAGCTCATATATTCACACTTGTTAGATTATACTGGGTACCTTGACGCTCATTATCATTATTGGTGAGTAGTCTCGCGTCTTTTAACGATATACATCAATGATCGGTAATCAAACGATTTCTCACATGGTCGACTTCAGATCATTTATTCCCATGCTGTAGAAATGTACCACGGTGGTCGGTGAAGACCTGAAGTTGTGTCAGCATTCATTGGTTCACTTGACAGTTGCTCCTATTGCTGCTAGTTGATACCACTCCACCTTATATGTTGCAATTATTCATGGCGACATTTTATGTGTTGGCACTTGATTTTGCAGTGTAGTACCATCGTACTCCATCATGTTCATTCGCTATTTTTTTGGATCAATCTTTGATATCAGTGATCCGCTTCATCCTCCAGCATCATTGACATTCTTATATGTGACATTCAGACATGTACTTGTTCGATCGTGATCAGATGATCCATTATGTATTTTCCAGTCTTTTATACTTGTATACTTAGTGGATCCACTTGTACTTGATATGTGTACATGCTGTACTTTCTCAGAGCATGGGTATGCCCACCTCAGACGGTGTTTCTTTCTGATCTCCTTTTGTTGCTTGGCAGGCTGAACTCTGGTGAAGTCCCTCTCGATTTTTGACAGATTTCCTTTACATGTACTTGCTTCATACATTTGGGCCATCATGTACCCCTTCTGACCTCAGATATTAGGGGGCATCTGTTGTAGCTCCAAATCTCACTCTTGAGGTTTGTGATGCTACACTTATGGCCTAGGGCAACCCCTCCTTCCAGACCTGGTCCAAAAATTTCAAAAACAGTGTTTTACTCCCTATATGCAACATTTCCCTGAGCTAAACGCGTGTGTACACGGGTCTGTATATACCCAACCCGCGTATATGTCTTAAAACACTTAAAAAAAAAACTCCTTAATTTCAAGCGGAGATCACGGGTTTCACCTATTGATTACCTATCAGTGCCTATGGCCCAACTGTTCCCAACGAATTCCCAACTAAAAACTACTTTGGGAGAAGTATAAAAAGGCTTCAATGGGAAGGCTTAAGGGAGGAGAGAAGAGAGAGAAAGATTACTATACTAAGATTTCCCTGACCAGGTCTGAAGATCCTAGTGCCTCCTGCACTGCCTTGTTTCCTTGTTTGATGATGTCTATCTACTACTTGAGATATCATGGAGTAAGTCATGGAAGGAGTTTGTTAAAGGCTTGAGACTGGACGAATCCAGAGGATGGTTCCGCTTGGAGCCTGCGAAAGGACGAATCAGGTGAAATTATTCCTTTCTATACTTTATTTTTCTATAATAAAAGAAACACTTGTCTTTGTTCCTGATATAAATCTTCTTCATGTTTATGATATCAACGTTATGATTCATATATGAATGGTTGTTTAATTGCATAGCTAACTACCTTTCAATATACTATGAAGATGATTTCTTTATGATGTTCAGTCCATATACTGTTGTACTTTCTTGAATTGATTGTTTTGCAGGTTGAAGGAGCAAAAGGAACTCCATGAGGTTTTGGACCCCGGTAGGATCTTCTCAAACGAAGGACCCCAGGTACGCCCCTTATCATAGAATTTGCTTATATTAGCATTATGGCTGTATGGAATGTGTGTTTCTCTGTATAGATAACCTCTGATCTGCTAGGGTATCAACCCAAGACCCTAGGGCAATTTATCCCTTAACACTACCCTTTTCTTCTCTTCTGGAATCCCATTTGAGCACTTTGTTACCTATGTAAAAATCATCAGTTTTGGTTTTCTTGTCAAAAATCTTTTTGATTTTATCTTGGATCACTTGGGATTTGACATAGAATTCTTCCTTGGTTTGCTGCAAATGTATTGTCTGATTTATCCTCCTTTAGATATCATTGGATTCTACGTGCAGCTCTTGAATCATTTTCATCATTGGTACTCCTAAAGAGGATGGAAAAATAGCATCCATTTGATATACCAGTTGATAAGGAGATGTACCAATGGACTTTTTTGTAGTGAGTTTGTCTGCCCATAAGGCATTAACCAACTTTTTGTTCCAGGTCTTCTTATTGTCTTCTAACAGTTTCTTGATGATATTAACAAGTCTTTTCTTTGAGGATTCTGTAAGCCCATTGCCTTGAGGGTAATAGGCAGTGGAATGGCCAAGGGTAATGTGGTATCGGTTACAAAACTCCACCATTTTCTTGGATTTGAAAGCAGCTGCATTATCAGTAATGAGCTTTTGTAGGCATCCAAATCTTGAAGGGATATTGTTTTCAAGGAATGAGATGATGACATATGTGGCTTGTCTAGAAGGGATTGCTTCTATCCATTTAGTGAAGTAATCAGTGGCTATCTAAATTGATTTATGTTGGGTCGAGGAGGATGGGTGAATTTCACCAATGAAGTCTAGACCCCATAACTGAAATGGGATTTTTGTGGAGATGGGTTTGAGGGGTAATGGTAAGAGTTTCTTCTTGCCTTCAAATGTTTGGCGCTTGTGACAGGAGGTCACATATCTTCTGACATCTACAAAAAGGGTGGGCTAGTAAAAACCTGCCCTTAAAATCTTATCAGCAGTTGTTTTCCAGTATAGGTGTCCTCCACAATCTCTTGCATGACTTTGTCATATTCATCTTTTAATAAATAATTTAGCAAAATGCCACCATTATCTTTCCAAAATAAAGCATTATCTATGATACAATATTTCATTTTCAAAAATCTACCTTTAGTTCTAGATAAACTAGGAGGAGCTTATAAATTTAGTAAAACAAATATGATATACGTATACCAAGGTGAATCTAAAAAAGCTTCACTGATCTATGGAGTCGCCATCTCTGTTAGAAAATTATATATTACGGAGCAATGGAACACATGAAATAATGCAAAAATATAAACACAGAAAACGCACAAAATAAGAGAGACACAGATATACGTGGTTCACCCAGTTTGGGCTACGTCCACCTCGAACAGCCAATCCTTCCTTTCTATTATCCAGCAAAATGAAGAGACACAACCTACAGCAAATCCGTTGTAATATCTCTGTCTTCTCTCACAGTCTCACCTCTCTGTTTCTCGCTCACACTGAATAAACATCTATCTCACAGCCTCAAATACATGCCCTCATACAAAGAGAGGGGTTGCCTTCTAGGGAAAAAAACCCTAAACTAAACATAAGTTCTACCGTCAGATCATCTGCCTAATGAACGGCCCAGATTGACTAGAAATTACTATACTTTTACAAGGCAATTTTACAGCTGTTTTTAGCAAGGGTGACTCGTACATTTCAGATTTGGATTATGTAGGAGGTGGCTCGGTTGAGGAAGGTTTATGCACATGGTATTATGTAGGATTGTGAGGAGCGTGTGGAGACCCGTTCTTGGGCAAAGGTGCATAATGGTGCATGTATAAGGCTGGTTTTTATACACGGTTGGATGCAGAATTGTATGAGTATTTTGGGTGAACCGTGTAGGTACCCGCTCATAAGCAAAGGTGCAGAATTGTGTATGTAAAAGGCTGGTTTGTGCCTTGTTGTAATATTTCTAAGTGTGACCTCGGGTTTACGCCAGGCACACTTGCATTGTAACATTATTGAAGAAATTCTGAAATAATATATTGTGGGCAGACTTTACCGGGAGTTGCCCCTCCCATTCTTGAATGTTGTTTGCAATTCGTTACTCGGTTTAATTGCATATGAATGTTAAGGATGGTTTATGATGAATTATGAAGATTAACGCTTTTACATGGTTATAAGATAACGGTTAAAGTGTGTTAATGTCGGTTAAGGCGTAGTCCATATGTGCGGTTATTGAACAAATAAGCGTACACAGTGGTGCCACACCGCCCAATAAGAAAAAAAAAAAGATTGGGGGCGTGACAGAGCCGCCTCCCCCCCCCTGGACCCCCCCTGCAGCG
>APFE030977536.1:85908-102261 GCA_000404065.3 Pinus taeda | reverse complement strand
AGGAAGGAGGATGCTACTTCAGGAGAAGTAGTAGAAGCTACTGTGTATCGGCAGCTTGTGGGTTCACTGATGTACTTAATGAACACACGACCAGATTTGTGTTATGCGGTGAACCAACTGAGTCAAGCTATGTTTCAACCTACCAAGCTGTTTTAGAAGGCAGTGAAGCATGTTTTGAGATACCTCAAAGGCACATATCAGTATGGATTATGGGACAGACGGTCAGAGGGAGTGAAGCTATAGGGCTTCACAAATTCAGATTGGGCAGGGAGTCCATAAGATAGAAGAGAACACCAGGAGGAATTTTCAACCTTGGTTCAGCTGCGATTTCTTGGTACAGCAGGAAACAGAGGTTAGTTGCACTCAGCTCAGTAGAGGTTGAATACATGGCTGTAAGCCAGGCAGCATGTGAGGCCATTTGGATGCGGAAAATTCTAATTGGTTTGTTTGATCAAAGGATGGATCCAACTGTGACCTATTATAATAATTATAGTTGTATCAAGCTCTCTGAGAATCCAGTATTTCATGATAGGTCCAAGCATATCGATATTCAGTATCATCATCTCAGAGACTGTGTGGCGAGGAGGATTATGTTGTTGCAATATATTTCGATCGAGGAGTAAGATGGTGACATTTTGACTAAGGCATTGTCAAAGTATAATTTCAAGTTCCATAGACACATGATCGGGGTGGCAGATAATCCCTTTCTTGTTGAGAGGGAGTGTTGAAAATAGCAACAAGAAATGCTAAAAATAGCATTGCTAAAGATAGCATTTCAGGATATTCCAATTTTAATTTGTCATTGAATTAAAATTCGAATTTAGTCTCACCAGCTATTTGAAAAATAATTAATTAATTCATCCTGAGTTAATTAGTTGGAGAAATTCAAACATGAAGTCTTTGTGAAGTCATGCAAAAATTATTCCTTTGATTGAGGAAGTTATCCCTTAATTAAGGAGATAAGCATGAGGTGTATTTGAGTTGTAATTAGTTAGCTCAGTTAACTAAGTTAAATCCAGTTAGATTAGTTCCAAACAGTTTGTGGAACTAATTGTCAGTTCAGTCAGTTAATGCATGCATGCATGAAACTAGTGTACTCCAGATAACTGAATATTCTCTCATAAATAACTCATGCATGTCAATTTAGACAAAGACCCAGTTGAGATTAAAGGTAGGGACAATGTACTATCAGTTGCTAGAATTTTTACTATAAGAAAATCTCTTGCATGCAGAAGGAATTCATTCCTTGAGATTTGCGCAATTTTATAGTGTGTTGGAGCAGTTTGTGACATCAGTGTCACACAAGGTTACAGCAGGAGCACCCAAGGAAAACATTGCAAGGAAATAGGAGGCTTCGAGAACAGAGGGAAAGGCATATGAGTTGTCTAGTCTGTCTATGAGCAGAGAGGGATTGTACCGAGAGCTAGATAGCTGTGAAAGCTAAAGCTTTGTGTAATCCTGAGATATTTCCACTTGTATGATAATACAGATAGAAGGGTTTTTAGCTGAGGCTTTCCCTAGAGTATTTTTCTGTGTTTCATGTGTGATTGATTCTTCTTCTCTGTTATATGTGTTGTGTTTGATATTGCTCAAATTGATTAAGCTTCCGCAAGTTTGACTGTAGAAGTAGATTAAGTATTTTGCTTTAGTACATTGCATAATTAGAATAATCTACAATGAGAATTTCTACATGGTATCGGAGAAAAGGTGATCAGAGTTGTGAACAACATACTGAGAAGGGAAAAGTCGAAGTTTGAAGTTCTTGATTGCATGTACAAAATCGAATTCTTATCACACCTCAAAGTTCACCAATGGCGTTCAATGGCTTGAGACTCGAGTATGCACTAGATGGTAGCTCGAATTCCATAGCATGGAAGGATCACATGGAAGCAGTATTAGAAGACAATGGTTTGAAGGATTTCATTGATCAAGAAATCCCCAAGCCAGCAATAGCTAATGTCCAAGAATTGGCAGAATGGAAGAAGTGTGTGGCAAAGGCGAGGAGGATTCTTCTGGAGGGAGTTCAAGACCATATTGTCTCAAGTCTCCTTGGGAAGGAGACTCCGTTCTCAATGTGGAAGACATTGAAGGACCTATATCAAAACAATAGCGACCAGAGGAAATTGGTGCTTAAGGACAAGCTTCGGAAAATTAAGTGTGAAAAGGGTGACACTATTTCTACATATCTAAACAAGCTCACCACCTGCAGAGATGAGCTTGGAAGTGTAGGAATAATGATAGTTGATGACGATATGGTGAGTCTTGCTCTCCTCGATCTTCCTAAGAGCTAGCATAGCTACCAGGACTCAATGAATGGAAGAGAGAAACTACCAGATTGGGAACGACTGTGGTCGGATCTGATGCAGGAGGAGATAAGGAGGAGCACCAGAGATGGTTCTTCATCTAAGCATGATGATGAAGAAAATCTAGCCTTAGCTAGTAAGGAAAGGAAAGGGAAAGGGAAGGCTTCCCATTCCAAATTGATTTCTTCTCATGGTGGGAAGAAGGTTGAAAAATCTAAAGTGAGATGCTTTAATTTTCATGAGGTGGGCCATTATGCAACTAATTGTCCATTGAAGAAATCCAAGAAGGGACCCTCGAAAGGATCAGAAGATGAGGCACTGGCCTCTTAGTTCGAATTGGATTTTATCCTCATCGCGTGTATGGTTTCATCGATGGTGGGTTGTATTTGGTACCTAGATAGTGGAGCCTCATTCCACATGATCGGTGATAAGAATTTATTTAGTACCTTGGAGGAGAAAGACCTCAAGATGCGCATAGAGATGGGCAATGATGGAAAGTATCGTGTTTCAGGTGAAGGTACGGTTGTGTTTCAGATGGAGCATGGAGCTCCTCTCACTCTAATTGTTGTAAAGTATGTTCCTGGACTGAAGAAGAACTTGGTATCAGTCGCGATGTTGGGAGACAAAGGCTATGATGTAGTCTTCAGTAAAGGAAAGGCATTCTTGAGACACATAGCCACGGGTCAGACCGAGAGGATTGGGATTCGAGTGAAGAATCTCTACAAGCTGGAGGTAGATGACTGTGCTGCATTGAGTTCGAAAGCAGAATTAGTGCAAAGCCAAGGCATTGACGAGTTATGGCATAGGCAGTTGGGCCACTTGCATCATGGGGCCTTGAAGATAATGCAGCAAATTTCTATCGGACTTCCCAAAGGTAAACTTGAGCAAGTGGACACATGAAAAGGTTGTACCTTGGGAAAGTAAGCCAAGTCTTCCTTTCATGATCGAGACAGTCGAGCTGAAGCAATCTTGGAGCGAGTTCATACAGATGTGTGTGGAACATTCTTGACAGCATCCACCGTGAAACAAAGGTACTATGTGTTTTCATTGATTATTTTTCTCGTAAATGCTAGATCTATTTCATGCAGAAGAAGGATAAACCGTTTCAAAATTTTTTGAGTTCAAAGCTTTGGTTGAGAAAGAATCAGGAAAGAAGATCAAGGCCTTAAGAAGTGACAATGGTGGAGAGTATGTCTCTCAAGAGTTTAAGGACTTCTGTGTAGCGGAAGGAATTAAACGAGAGTTGTCGGCACCTCATAACCCACAGCAGAATGGGGTGGTCGAGAAGAAGAATAGAACAATTGTGGGGGCAGCTCGGGTGATGCTGCATGACCATGGCCTACCACTTCATTTGTGGGTTGAGGCATGCAACACAATGGTCTATTTGCAAAATAGAAGCCCGCATTGCATACTTGGGACGAAGACACAAGAGGAAGCTTTCTCCGGGAAGAGACCATATGTGAGTCACTTCAGGATCTTTGGCTCATCGGTATTTTTCCATGTGACCAAGGATGCTCGGAAGAAACTTGAGCCAACAACTGAGTTGGGAATACTTGTGGGGTACACTGATACACCTCACAACTATCGTGTGTACATGCCTACCAGTCGAAGGACAGTGGTACGCAGAGATCTAAAGTTTGATGAGCGGAAAGCCATGCGAGCTTCCCTTGAGAGGGAGCTCCAACTACAGGCTGTGGAGGAACTTTTGGTTCCTAAGGAGGAGGAGCCTCAGACTCATGCAGAGCAGCCGCATGCAGAGGTTCCAGGAGTGGAGACATTCACTCAAGTAGAGTCTTTTAGAGATGGGCAAAAGCGCATGAGAGAAGCTGACAGATTGTTGTCGGATGCGAGAGAGAATGTGGGAGAACCATCTTCTCAGTGCAGACAGAGGAGATCACCTGATAGGTACACTGGATACATGGCCCTTATTGGGGAATGTGTTGAGACTGAGTCACCTTCATTTGAGGAAGCAATGCAGCAACCGATTTGGGTTGATGTTATGGTGGAGGAGTATGACACTATAGTTCGGAACAATGTTTGGGATGTTGTTCCAAGACTGAAGAACAAGTCAGTTGTGAGTTCCCGTTGGCTTTACAATGTAAAGCAAGCTATTGATGGTAGTGTGGAAAAGCATAAGGCAAGGTTTATTGCTCGTGGCTTTTCACAGGTCGAGGGGATCGACTATGATGAGACTTTTTCTCTTGTAGCAAGGTACTCATCTATCAGATCGATGTTGGCACTATCAGCACAGATGGGTTGGAAGATCCATCAGATGGATGTGAAGACTACCTTCCTCAATGGCAAGATTGAGGAAGAGGTGTACATAGAGCAGCCAGAAGGCTTTGAGACCTTCGATCATGAGTCACATGTGTGCCAACTCAAGAGAGCTTTGTACGGGCTGAAACAAGCTCCTCATGCTTGGTACACCAGGATCGACAACTACTTCACCGGGTTGGGCTTCACAAAGAGTGAAGCGGATGCGAACTTGTACCACATCATGGTGGAAGGTAAGTAGTTGATCATTATTCTTTATGTTGATGATCTGATATTGACAGGTGATGATCAGTTGATCATGCCTTGCAATGAGGACCTTGCAAGAGAATTCTAGATGAAAGACATGGGTCTCATGCACTACTTTCTAGTTATTGAAGTGTGGCAGAAGGATGGGGAGTTGTTTGTGTCTCAAGGCAAGTATGCCAATGAGATTCTCATGAGATTCCACATGGAGAAGTGCAAGCCCATGAAGACTCCTCTAGCAGGTAACTGGAGGAAGGAGGATGCTACTTTAGGAGAAGTAGTAGAAGCTATTGTGTATCGGCAGCTTGTGGGTTCACTGATGTACTTAATGAACACACGACCAGATTTGTGCTATGTGGTGAACCAACTGAGTCAAGCTATGGTTCAACCTACCAAGCTATTTTGGAAGGCAGTGAAGCATGTTTTGAGATACCTCAAAGGCACATCTCAGTATGGATTATGGTACAGACGATCAGAGGGAGTGAAGCTACAGGGCTTCACAGATGCAAATTGGGCAGGGAGTGCATAAGATCGGAAGAGCACATCAGGAGGAATTTTCAACCTTGGTTCAGCTGTAGTTTCTTGGTACAGCAGGAAACAGAGGTCAGTTGCACTCAGCTCAGCAGAGGCTGAATACATGGCTGCAAGTCAGGCAGCATGTGAGGCCATTTGGATTCGGAAAATTCTAGTTGGTTTGTTTGATCAGAGGATGGATCCAACTATGACCTATTGTGATAATCAAATTTGTATCAAACTCTCTGAGAATCCAGTATCTCATGACAGGTCCAAGCATATCGACATTCGGTATCATCATCTCAGAGACTGTGTGGCGAGGAGGATCATGTTGTTGCAGAATATTTCGACCGAGGAGCAAGATGCTCACATTTTGACTAAGGCATTGTCAAAGTATAATTTCGAGTTCCATAGAGACATGATCGGGGTGGAAGATAATCCCTTTCTTGTTGAGAGGGAGTGTTTAAAATAACAACAAGAAATGCTAAAATAACATTGCTAAAGATAGTATTTCAGGATATTCCAATTTTAATTTGTCATTGAATTAAAATTGAGAATTAAAATTCGAATTTAATCTCACCAGCTATTTGAAAAATAATTAATTAATTCATCCTGAGTTAATTAGTTGGAGAAAATTCAAGCATGTAGTCTTTGTGAAGTCATGCAACAATTATCCCTTTGATTGAGGAAGTTATCCCTCAATTAAGGAGATAAGGATGAGTTGTAATTAGTTAGCTCAGTTAACTAAGTTAAGTCCAGTTAGATCAGTTCCAAACAGTTTGTGGAACTGATTGTGAGTTCAGTCAGTTAGTGCATGCATGCATGAAACTAGTGTACTCCAGATAACTGAATATTCTTTCATAAATAACTCATGCATGTTAGTTTAGACAAATACCCAGTTGAGATTAAAGGCAAGGACAATGTACTATCAGTTGCTATAATTTTTCCTATAACAAAATCTCTTGCATGCAGAAGGAATTCATTCCTTGAGATTTGCGCAGTTTTACAGTGTGTTGGAGTAGTGTGTGAGATCAGTGTCACACAAGGTTACATCAGGGGCACCCACGGAAAACTTCGAAAGGAAATAGGAGGCTTGGAGGACAGACGGAAAGGCATATGAGTTGTCTAGTCTGTCTATGAGCAGAGAGGGATTGTACTGAGAGCTAGATAGCTGTGAGAGCTAAAGCTTTGTGTAATCCTGAGATATTTCCACTTGTATGATAATACCAATAGCGAGGTTTTTAGTTGAGGCTTTCCCTAGAGTATTCTTCTGTGTTTCATGTGTGATTGATTCTTCTTCTCTGTTATATGTGTTCTGTTTGATCTTGCTCAAATCGATTAAGCTTTCGCAAGTTTGATTATAGAAGTAGATTAAGTATTTTTCTTTAGTACATTGCATAATTAGATTAATCTATAGTGGTAATTTCTATAGATTCTTCCTTTCAGCTACACCATTTTGTTGTGGAGTATATGGAACAATATGTTGCTTTTGAATTCCATGCTCAGTGCAAAAGTTGATGAATTTGTTGTTAACATATTCTCCGCCATTATCAGATCTTCACTTAAGAATTTGATGTCCAAATTGATTCTCAACAAAGGCCTTAAAGGCCACGAACATGTTAAATACTTCACTCTTGAGTTTTAAGAAGTATACCCAAGTGCTTATGGAGAAATCATCAATGAAAGTTAAGAAGTACTTGTAGCGAAAAAATGAAACAACTGGAAGTGGACTAGATAAATCACTATGAACAAGTTGTAAAGGGGCTGAGGCATGCCAAGAGGCACATTTTTCAAAACTACCCTAATGATGTTTTCGGAGTACACATCCGGAACAAACACCATCTCTGCAAGATACCATAGAAAAACCTGTCACCATATTTTCTTTACATAGATTTTGAAGGGAGTGATAGTTTAAGTGACCAAATCGCTCATGCCAAAGTTTGCCCACTTCATCATTATGAGCAACAAATATCGAGGGAAGTGTTGATGACCCAAAGTTGTTAAACTTATGCAACCTTGTAGAATCATCAACAATTTCAGTAGCTAAAATCTATCCAGGATCTCTTAAGTCCTTAATTGCAACATCGTGAGGTGAAAATTCACCGATTTTACCTTCACCTGAATGAGTTATCTGTTATACAGATAGAAGGTTGTAGGATAAGGTTGGAACACATAGTACATCATTAAATTGACCATTGTCTAGACGAATAGTTCAAGTCCCTACAACATTAGGAGATCTATCATCACCAACATATATATTTTTGGTGTTACAATCATTCAAAGAAGAAAACATGGCTTTGTTTTTGGCCATGTGATAACAAGCTCCAGAATCAATGAGTCACTCATGAGAATGAGAAGAAGAAGATACATTTAATGCATAACCAGACTGAGATGCTTGACAACCACATGCAGAAAGTGTTATTCCTGAAGATGAAGTTGAAGTTGAAGAGTGCTCCAAATGGATGTTATGCTTCTTCATTGCTGCTTCCAAGGCTTCCATGTTCTTAAAGCATTTGGATTCGAAGTGGCCATGTCGATTACAAAAGTTGCAATATCTATCAGTCTTCTTCCCTTTGCTTTTATTTTTCTTATCATTTTGTTGAATTGATTTTTCATTTTGAGGCAGAAATTGCTTAGAACCCTTGTTTGGTTTAGGACCATTCTTTTTAGGATATTGTTTCTTAGGATTCTTTGAATTTGGTTGATGCTGGGCGGCTAAGGCTTTCTTAGAAGAGTTTCCAAGATTAAGAAGACCAAGATGTAAGAGTTTTTCTTGTTCTCTTATTAAATAATCACAAAGGGCATCAAAAGAGGGGGACTTGTAGTCTTGTCCTTGAGAAATAAAGGCTTCTCTAGTAGAATGGAAGGTGGAAACAAACACAGAGTAGGTTGGTCCCAATTTAATAAGAATGGAATAAATAAGGCTACCGTCTTCTTTCTTAACCTTAACACCTTCCAAGAAAAGTCTAAGGGTCTTGAACTTGGACAAAAAATCTTCAATGGAAGAAAAATTATTTGGGTCCAATGTAAGCAACTCATTTTCGAGTTGATGGGCTCTAATATCATTTTTAATGCCGAAAATTTTGGTGAGTTATTTCATTGCTTCATTAGGGGTATCAAGTTCTGTAATATGGAATCTAAGGTTTGGAGAAATAGACATCCCTATCAACCCACGTGCTTAATCTTGCCTATTTTCCCATTTGGCTGCCTTATCTTCATCTTTATGTTTAGTTTCTTGGCCTGAGGCTATTCTGTAAAGACATTTACTTCTAAGTAAATCCACAATGTAGGACCACCATTGGAAGTAGTTGGTGTTGTTAAGAATAACTTGGCTTGGACTTTCCATTTTAACAGAAACTGAAGTTTGTAGATGTTGAAACTAAGTGTTCCAATGGAAAGATGTCGAAAAATTAGGCTGATTAAAAAAAAAAAACAGCTCTGAAAACGGCTTCCGGATGAAAAAGTTATGGTTTTTTCAAGAAAAGTTGTTGAAGATGCCGATGAAGTGCGTGAATGTGCGGAAGTGAATGATAATGCTATATTTAAAAAAAATCCCCCCCTTTCCAAACTTAATATAACTCACTTTAAAAAAGATTTTATGTGACCCACTTTTATAAATAAGTGAAAATCACTTTTAAAATGGTACTTTATGAGCTACTCACTAAATTGTAACTTAAATAAATGATAAAAAAGACTTTAGAGTTATAAGTGACTTACTTTTTACAATGGGTGAAAACACTTTTACATAAAGTAACTTTAAAACATAAGATACATGTGATTTTTGAAAAAATATCTCAACAAAAAGAAAAACTTGAACCCAAGACCTCTATTCTTATAAAGTAACTTTGGACCAAATGAGCTAGTTTAAAAGGTTTGTAATTTTTGGAAAAGAGGAAGGATTTTTTTTTTTAGTCACCGAAGCTTTGGGGTGTGTGCTTACTTGAAAACCTTTTTGCGTGAAACGAAAGGGTTTCCTCACTAGAACAGATGCTCCTAACACAATAGAGTAGTCCTCTCGGCCCAAAAGCAGTCAAAAACAGTAGATCTAGGAAACGACAATCGAATGCAGTTGTACCGGCTTCGGATTTGGATCACCAACGAATATGGCCCTCAAATAGCTCTGATACCATGTAGGAATTTACAGGGTAAGTTCCTCAGAAAGAGCACCAAAGGGTACCACTCACAAACAGATCACAGATCAATACACTAGTATTCTTGACGTGGTTAAAACCCTCAAAGAGTGAAACAGTCCACAGTCTAAGCCAACATGACCACTTCAGGCAATTTATTAATAAAAGAATGAAAATGTACATAAGCTTTTCTCATGAACGGTCACACCATTAATGACCCTCCATGCTTTTTAAATAGAGATCATGGACCAATCGAGTGTTAAGCCACGGATCAAGTGTCGGTAATACCGAGGAGAGAATGAACTGTTAGGTCATTTAATGTCTAGAACATATCGTGACCGTCATATTGTAAGTTACAAAAGTACATAGTAAAGAAACACACTTTACCTAACTCTACACTAGACCAAATTATACTTAATTATTTCATATGTGTCGGAATATCCTAACATTTTGGGATTCTTCCCTTTTATTAACATTGAAATATGAATGATGGTAACACAAGTTAGCAGGTGTTGCACTCTTAGAACCTATAATAAACTACGGTTGGCCTCATTTCCTAGCTAATCTATCTAAAGAAACATATTATCAACAATCTCAACAAGATCAATGGGCACTTCATGTTGCTCATTATACCCCTTGGCTGACTTATTGGTGGAATACTAAAAAATGGTTTCCTTCTTCGAGTGTTATTCAAGGGATATGGAAACCTCTGAATTGGCATGATCAGGAGCTAAAGTGCACCCTAAACAATTATTCATCACATGACCATAAGTAAAATAACTTCACACAAATGAACGTGTAGGCAATTGACATATGTACGAACATGTTTACAATGTTTTTAATAAATTCATATATGAGGATAAATTCAAATTTTTATCAACATCCAGAACATCCTTGCGTTCCATTCATTACAGAATTTAGTTAAAATGACATAAATTCAAAATCCAACTTTAAATAAGCAGGGGCTCCGTGTATGAAAATTTGATTTAGGCCGCTCACAATACACAATTGTGTTTGTCGAACAGGCTTACCCAATGAATCAAACAGGGAACTGAGAAAAACCACCTCAGGGAACTGATTACCCATTGAATCAAACAGGTAACTGAGAAAAAACATAGCAAGGAAATCAGAAAAATAAATAAATACAAGCACGAAAATGAGAAAAAACATAACAGGGAATTGAGAAAAAACTAATACAAAGAAGGAATTGAGAAAAAACAAATATAAGCAAGGAACTAAGAAAAAAACAAATACAAGCAGGGAAAATACACAACTTCACTCCTAACCCAACACGTCAGGAAAGGTGTCGACCACCCGACGCATAAGGAAATAGTTGATCCTGCATCATGGAATTTGTAGGGTGTTGGTCGTGCACCATGCAATTCACAAAGTGTTGGTTGTGTACCATGAAATTCACAGTGTTGGTTGTGCACCATGAAATTCATAGAGTTAAATTTGCACCATGATTTTGCCACTATATTCACCTGCAAAATGGAGCCTTCACATTCAAACTAGGGTTGCTTACGGGAAAATTTGTGCAGACCCCAACGGAGGAAGGCTTACAACCCGAGACCATGGGGACAAATGTCAACCCAGATACAAAAGGGCAAACGAATGTGGACCTGAGCAGTTTCAAAAGGGAATGCCTATCAACGTAATTATGTTGTTTGGTTCATTTTACTATGAATATATCTCATCTCTAAAACTTATTGCTTGGTAGTAAAAGCATTATTCTCTTTTGTGCATAATGCAATTTATGAATAAATTAGCTACTCGACAAAGCATAATTAGATTAAAGTAAAAAAGTATAAATATATTTATTTATTTAAATTTAATTTAATATTTTTTCTTCTTCGAGGAAAAAGTCATAGTTTTATTTAGAAAACAAAATTAAATTTCGCATACGCTCAAGAACATTCAATCATACCAATGCAAAAACTCGTGCTCATATAACCAACTATTAGAAATAAAAACGATACAAAATTACAACTTGAAACTAAGTGTAAAGTCACTTAAGTCTGATAAGATCTTATTCTCCTGACATACTCCTCATCCAGGAGACTAAAATGGAGGACAAGGCCTCCCCCACATAGGCAAAAATTTATGGAAAAGAAGTGAAGGACAAGCAGTCTCAGCCGGGGGTGCCTCAGGAGGCCTGGGCACTCTATGGAACACAAACAAATTCTCAAAGGTTCTAGAGGTCGCCAACTCTCACTGGTTGTTCACAAAGCTGAAACATGTGGACACAGATGAGACCTTCTACCTTATTAATGTGTATGCTGTAGTTAGCATTGGAGAGAAAAAGATATGTTGGGAATCCATTAGGGGATTGGCAGATTATGAAGATCTGGTAAACATCATCATTGCCGGGGATCTAAATCTCGCCTTATCCTTGGCTGAAAAATGCGGAGGAAGCATAGTAAGGGACCCGGCGCGCGAATGGGTGGAGGATCTACTTCAGGATTGGGATATGATCGACATCAAACCCTCATCGGGCAAATACACCTGGTCCAACAGAAGGCTCGGCCTAGGTCACATTGCTGCAAGGTTAGACAGATTTCTTGTTCAAAGTTATTTCCTTCTTCTTGGTTTAGAATCTAGAATTCATATTCTCCCTTGCAGCGTATTTGATCATAGACCCATCAAACTTGATCTCGTGGTCCATATGGATCAAGGCCCTATCCCTTTTAAATTCAGTCCCCTTTGGGTCAAGGAGCAGACCTTTATGCAACTAGTAAAAAACACATAGAAGCAGCCTGTCAACGGCTCTGCCTTCTTCGTTTGGGAAGAAAAGCTTAGGAGAGTGAAAGCTGCATTGAAAACTTGGGCTAAATCCCTTCCCAATCCAGCAGTGGAAAGGAAAAAGATCCAAGAAAGCCTTGAGAACAACCATTTGAACGCGGAAAATGAAGTGATCACAAAAGAAGTCCTTGATAAGGAGGCTGAGCTCCAGCAAAAGCTACTAAAAGCAAGCTTGGCCGAGGAAGAGTATTGGAGGGTCAAATCTCATAGGCTTTGGCTCAAGGCAGGAGATAGGAACTCTGCTTTCTTTCACAAGCAAGCCCAAGCTCGAAAAAATTTCAACTCCATTTCTGAAATCAAGGAAGAGAACAACACCCACAGAGATATCCAAAGCATAAAAAATGATGCCTTCCTTCATTTCAAAAGTCTGTATAGTGAAAAAGAGGGCCAGGGGCAGACCTCATCCTTAGTAAATGAGGTACCCACTCTGATCTCGGCCAGAAAGAACCAATTCTTGGAAGCAAAAGTCACTAATGATGAAATTAAATCCGCTCTATTCGCCATGGAGCCTGACAAGGCTCCAGGCCCAGATGGCTTCATTGCCAGATTCTTGTAGTCTTGCTGGCAGATTGTGGAAAAAGATTTAGGTAGAATGGTCCGAAAAATATCAAGCTTGTCAGAAAATAGGAGGAAGTACCAACTCGGCTTTCTTAGCCCTTATCCCTAAGGAAAAAGGAGCCAACACTTTCTCCAGATTTCGCCCTATCTCCCTTTGTAACAGAGTTTACAAACTGATAACAAAAGTGATTGCCAACAGGTTGAAAACTATTCTTCCTTCCATTATTCCAAAGAATCAGGGAGGTTTCATTAAGGGAAGACAGATAGTGAACAACTTTATCCTGGTCCAAGAGGCGATCCACTCAAGCTTGACCCGGAAAGAGAAAGGTATGGTTGTCAAACTAGACCTAGAAAGCGCCTTTGATAGGGTAAGGCACAGATTTCTGCTGGATGTCTTGCACAAATTTGGGTTTGGCCCCAAATTTATCACCTGGATCAAGGCATGTATCAATGAACCTTGGATCGTCCCTTTGGTGAACGAGAGGGTCACAAACTTTTTCAAAGCCTCTAGAGGGCTGAGGCAAGGGTGCGCTCTATCACCCTTGCTCTTCGTCCTCCAAGCCTCTGTCCTAAGTTTCTTTTTTAATAAAAAGCAGGCAGATCAAGAAATAATGGGAATAAGCATCGTAAGAGGCGTCAAAAGCATAAACCATGCACTGTTCACGGATGACACTCTTCTCCTGGGCTCTGCCTCCCTTCCTTTGGCTAAAATATTCAAAGAAGTGTTGGGTGTCTATTGTGAAGATTGAGGAAGTAACCTCAATAAAGGCAAATGTCACATTTTCTGCTGGAATATAAAGACCAGAATGATCCAAGCCATTTCTAACTGCTTTGGTTTTGCAGCCTCCTCTGCTTGGTCATCCTTCAAATATCTGGGTCTCCCTGTCTTCCAAAAAAGAGCCCTTAGTAAAGATTGGTTGCCTCTGCTGGAAAAAATCAAGTCTAAAATTTGTTCCTGGGGATACAACTGGCTCAACCTAGTAGGTAAGACAGTGCTAATAAAAGCTGTTCTAAATAGCCTTCCCATCTATCAGGCTGTAGTGATGATGGCTCTTCTTGGCATCATAAGGAAAATTGAGGAGTATATTAGAATTTCTTTTTGGAAAGGTGGGAAAGCTAATGAGAAGAGAATTCCATTAGTAAGCTGGTACACAATCTCCTTGCCCAGAATGGAAGGGGGACTGCAATTCAAGAATATCTACAAGCAAAATATTGCTTTGGGCGCAAAGCTGTTATGGAGGATAATCGCTCCAAATCCGGGTTGGGCTCAGCTTGTGTTATGGAAAAAGTACTTCCGTGGGCAGAGAGCCCGCTGCCTAGACAATCCT
Source organism: Pinus taeda (assembly GCA_000404065.3). Lineage (NCBI taxonomy): Eukaryota > Viridiplantae > Streptophyta > Pinopsida > Pinales > Pinaceae > Pinus > Pinus taeda. The sequence continues at coordinate 88,110 of APFE030977536.1, read as the reverse complement.
ATCACCACCTCTGGAACTATGATTCGCAAGCTGTGTGACAGAGCCTCTGCCTTAATCAAACATCACATGCACTGGATCCTTGGAAATGGGAAGCGTATTAACATCTGGGAGGACCGCATTATGGGCAACGACCCCATTGCTGATGATCGTTCTCTGATACTGTTAAAAGACTGGATGGATAGAGTTGGCGTCAAAACGCCATGGGACTTATCTCTATGGTAAAACAACAACTAGCAGAGTTGGGGAAATCTTGAGGTGTCAGCGCATCTGTCCAAAGAATACACCAACCTCCTCACCCACTTAAAAGGCAAAGCTCCATTAAATATCAGTAAAGCAGACGCACGGGGATGGGGATCGATCCCGGGTAAGTACACAGTCTCGCAGGGCTACAAACAGCTCACTCAGCATCCGAACGTGCCGCCTGATCCGAGGCCTTGGCAGGGGATCTGGTCCCATTCAACGATCCCCAAGATAGACATCTTTTGTTGGCTTCTTTGCGTTCACAGGGTAGTGACTGAAGACAGACTTTGCAAAAGAGGTGTTAACGGTCCCTCACACTGCTCATTGTGCGAAGACCATGAAGAAACAACTGCTCATTTGATGCTCTCCTGCAAATTCGCAGCTGCTCTTTGGAAGGAGGCATTAAGTCCCCTGAACTCTGACTTCACTCCTCCTAATCATTGCTCAGACTTGTTTGCAAATTGGATGCGCATGTATCCTGGTGGCACTCAGAACCTTCATATCAAAACCGCCTGGCTCGCCCTTCCTAAAATTACTTGCTGGCACATTTGGTTGGAACGAAACCAAAGGATTTTTAATGATAAAAAAGGGGATCCTAAAATAATCTGGATTAAAATCAAAAGTCACCTGAAGGACTGTGTGGGAGATCAGTTAGACAGGGAAGATCTTAGCGATCAAGACGCAGCTTGGGGAGATTCTCTGGGCCTCCAGTTTGTTGACAAAGTCATGCTTCCTCCTCCCCTAAAGCATTGGCAAATCCGTCTCAAGACTGAAGAACTCGTTGAGTTATGCAAAAAGAAGGCAAGAAAAACTCTCTTCTTTGACGGTGCCGCAAAAGGAAATCCTAGTAGTTCTGGAGCAGGTGGTGTCATTAAAAATGTAGATGGCAGAATCGAATCTAGATATGCTTGGGGAGTGGGCTTCAACTCCAGCATTCAAGCTGAAGCCTTGGCTCTCCTCTAGGGACTCAAGCTGCTCATCTCTCTGGGCATCAAAGATGCAACTATTTTTGGGGACTCCCAGTCCATAATTAAGGCCATGGTGGATAAATCCTCTCCCTCAGATTTAACATTATCAAGACTCCTGAGCAGAATTAGAGTCCTGACAAATACTTTCCAGAATCTAGTGTTCCTTCATGTAAAGAGAGAAAACAATAAAGAAGTCGATGCCGAAGCCAACAAAGCGGTGCTTCTCCCCCCTGGAGCGCTCCTAAGAGATGGAGATGAAGGCTGGGACCCCATCCCTTAATAGCCTGTTTTAAATGTTTTACTGCCTCTTATTGAAGCAGTTTGTTTGTATAAGCAATTTAGGAAAGATAGATAAAGCTACAAGAACTACAGCTAGTAAAAATCGCAGGCTCAATAAAGGGGAAGTCAATTGGATCCTGATAGAAGAGAAATCTGATCTCTGTGTACCTCTTTGTAATCTGAATTATGGCTTTCCAGCCAAGAATTAATACATCAGCCTACTCGTTTCTGTAAAAAAAAAAAAAAAATCACTTAACTACCATTTTTTTCCTTTTTTTCTTTTTTTCTTTTTCTACTTTCCGCTAACCTCCTTGATTTGTTACGGTTGCTAATTAATTCTCTTCTGCATTCATCGGGTTATCCTTGTCTGAGTCTGATCTCTCAGATACATGGAATTGTTTAAAACCTCCCACCTCCTTTCCAGGGGGGTCTTCTCATTGAACTGCATTGGGACTGAAATTTCTGTGGTTTCAAAAGCTCTCGAGTTTTGTACCATTGTTCCTCCTTATTGACCATCTCTGTCTACTAATATGTCTTGTAGATTTTGATTTGTTGCATCAATGGGAGTACTTGTTTCCTCTTCACCTTCTTATTCTGAAAGTGACTGCTCTAGAAACTGCCACCCCTTAGACTTTTTGATTTTTTTTCCTTTTCATATCTCACTTTGCTTGAGGACACATATGTTATAAGTGTCCCATTTTAAGACATATACGAC